>VMBQ01006708.1:8541-33651 GCA_007657795.1 Dreissena rostriformis | reverse complement strand
AAAAATGTGACTTCTAGAGTGTTAACAAGGTTTTACTATAGCCATATAAGGAAAACTGCCACGCCCCCTGGCAGCCATGTTTTTCAACCAACCGGAACCATTTTCGAACTCGTCCAAGATATTATTCAGACACATGTTCTGACCAAGTTTCATGAAGATTGGACAATAAATGTGACCTCTAGAGTGTTAACAAGGTAAATGTTGACGCCGCACGATGGACGACGCACGACGGACAAAAGGCGATCACAATAGCTCACCATGAGCGCGTTGTGCTCAGGTGAGCTAAAAAGACATCCTTAAAAATGTTACCTGGTATTCATGAAGATTGAACCCAAAAAGTGACTTTTTTAACATGATTTTTTATATTTGACCTAGTGACATAGTTTTTAAGCGCATATGACCCAGATTCAATCTCCGCCAAGATTTTATTACGACAAATGTTCTGACCAAGTTTCATGAAGATTGGCCAATAAATGTGGCTAATATAGCGTCAACAAGTTTTCACTATAAGGAAAACTGCCCCGCCCCCCGGCAGCCATGTCTTTCAACAAACCATAACCATTTTCAAGTTTTCAAACTCAGCCGAGCTATTGATAGAACTAATGTTCCGATCAAGTTTCATAAAGACTGGATAATAAATGTGACTTCTAGAGTGTTAAAAACGTTTTACTATACAGGGTTGTCATTTTGATTTCAATCAAGGGATTATTTTGGAAAAGTAACCGATAAGGCCGGGGTCGCTCATGGAGGGAGATTAAGAACGCCCCGCGATACGCGGAGTTTGCATGATTGGGGTCTCCGAGGTTAACGATCGGCAAATTGATAAGCCGACGCGGCGGCCCTCTGTGTTGGGCAACGCGGAGGAAACTACGTGTTTAACGAGATAACGATCAATAAAACTTTGTTTGACTTCCTGATTTTCAAATAAAATTACAATTATTACAAGTACATATATATATATACCTGTATATACAATTAAAAAAAAGATCCACCAAGATCAGTAATGGTTGTAGAAGTAGTTGTTGTTGTAAAGAAAACTCGTTGATTTACAACAAACAAAACATCGTCTTTTAACTGATACTTACCAATTAATATAATCACAGTTTGCAACATTGTTTTTATTTTGATAATTTAATCCAAAGTTTTCATGTTACATGTAGCAGGTGTTTTTTCTATACTGAACATATGTAAACAAATGACCGAGGACCTATTAAAAGTCTCGCAAAAATTCGCAATCTGTGTGAATTGACAGTTTGACGTCATTAAAGGAAAGCCGCTTCCTGTCTGAAAGCATAAAGCCACACCGTTCTCGCCGACAAAATTGGCTTTCTTTGTCTAGCATTCAACACGCTAAACCAATCAGGTGCTTTTAACTTAATAGCAACCGTCGAAATATGTAACAGCATGTGCTAAGTCCCGCCTTTCGAATCTATTGAAGGGAACGGAGGTGGAGTTTAACGGTTAATTTAACACGTGTTTTACGCAAGTTGAGTCCCAATTCGCCGTAATTACTCGGCTTAAGCTTGGAAACGACGAATAAATTTATTGTATACGTACCTGTGAATCAAAACATATAGTAATGTTCTATACAATTATCTTTATTTTTATTAGCCACAGTATTTAAACAATTTTTAATAACAATGTTTCTATTTTTTGGCATGCACAGTAGCACACTGCTACCGCGGTATTGCACGGCGGTGAGAAATGTTGAATAATTTATACTGCGTCACATGATTGGCCGTATGCCGATGCGATAAATCAATCAAAAGCCGTTTTACAAAACGCGGCAAGCTATCGGTGTCACGGTAGCTAGTCAAATCGCGCTACGGTTATTCCCGGTCAATTATTGTCGGTTTTCAAGATCAAAACTTCCGATCGCAATTTTAAAGATTCGGAAAAAAACAACCAATTTTCTTGAGATTTTAACCGATGAATTCGATCGGCAATCGGTTAATAATGACAAGGCTGCTATAGCCATATAAGGAAAACTGCCCCGCTTCCTGGCGGCCATGTTTTTCAACAGACCAGAACCATTTTCGAACTCATCCAAGATATCATTAGTGCAAATATTCTGATTAAGTTTTATGAAGATCGGACAATAAATGTGACTTCTAGAGTGTTAACAGGTTTTTACTATAGCCATATAAGGAAAACTGCCCCGCCTCNAGACAACATTTTAGCAGACGACAAATTTCCCAGCATGCAAAGGGTTAAGGTGCAAATATGAGCCTCGGTTTTGGCAAACTGGGCTTAATGCTTGTGCGTCAAGTGTCGTCCCATGATAGCCTGTGCAGTGTGCATAGGTTTATCAGGGATGAAACTTTCCGCCTACAGTGGATTTTCTTTTAGAAGAAAAAAAATCCCAATTTCCCAGAAAGAGGCTCATATAATGGGTCAATATGTGGGTCACTGTTTTGCAGGGATCAACAAGGGTCCGACGCCGGTCTCATTTGTACAGGTACTGGAGCACAGTCTCACTTTGGATCAGAACACCCAGGCCTGGTGCAACAACTGTGCGAAATACCAGCAACATGTAAGACTATTTTTCTTCTTTTTTTTTCAGTTTTCAACACCTTTTATTTAAAAAAAAAAACATATACAATTTGAAACATAAACACAATAGTGTGATGCAAACAGAGATGAACAAAACAAAACAAAAATGAAATATGCAACGCATCTAAGGTTATCTTCATAATGCATGTAGTTTTGTGTTGAAAAAAAACATTTTAGAAATATGAAAAGGAAAACAAAGACATTTTCCAGTATATTACAAACAAGGATATATAAAATGTACTAGCTGATGATAAAGGCATAGAGAAAATATTAATAAGTTCATATAATTATGTAGATATTTCCCAGTGTGTATAGACAAACAATAATGTATAAATTGTAGTAACAGATGAAAACATGTAAAACTTGCATACAGTCCCAGATTACCCATTAGGCAGAGTAGGCAACTGCCTATGGGCCCCGCAACTTTTAGGGGCCTCATGAGACATTGACGAAATATTTTTGTACTTACTTACTCAGCATAATCTAATGACTTAACAAAGCCAATTATTTTATATCATTGTTATTTATTTGTCATTTATTATTTGCAAAACCGTATTGTTTTGCTGGTGATTTCTAAAAATCAAATGTCGTATTGGCATTAAGGTATTATAACGATACTTTATACCTATAAAAGGACATTGTCCCATTTTATGCCTTGCCAGCCTTGGCACTGGTAGGCTAATTTAAACGAGTGAAATAGATTGGGCACTGAAGTTATAGTAGGCACCATTCCGACTAGGGGCCTGGGGTGTGGGCCCCAAAAGTTAAACTGCCTAAGGGCCTCCACGGTGCTTAATTTGGCACTGCTTGCATGCCCAGTTCCACTGTGCTCATTACCAACAACAGTTTAAGACTTTCATGCCCAATTCCGCTAACGCCTTAAATTTCTGTCCTTTTTTGGGGAAATAATCAGCCTTTTCATAGTGCCACATAGTCACTTATTGTAAGTTTCGAATGAGACTTGATATATTCTACCTTCTAGCTTTTAGCATTTTAAACTCTTCATACATATACTCAGTATTGCCTTTACTCTTCAATAGACCTTAGCAATATCGATCGTCTCAGAATCATGAAATATGTAACACATGATGTCACTATTCTTTATATTCCCTGTTGCTAAGCAACAAAGCAAGGAGGTGCAAGCCCTTCCCGACATCCTGGCCATCAACTGTCAGCTGGAGAACCCACGAGACCTCGAGTTCTGGAAGGTGCAGCTGATGGTGAGTAACCATGGTGATATTGAGACCATATGATCCTCGTTTTGGGAAAACTGGGCTTAATGCATCTGAGTTGAGTATCGTCCCAGATAAGCCTATGCAGTCCACTCAGGCAAATCTGGAACGACACTTTCCGCCTAAACTGGATTTTTGCAAAGAAGAGACTTCCTTTAAGCGAAAAATACCATAAAAGCGAAAGTGTCGTCCCTGATTAGCCTGTGCAGTCCCCTGCATAAAGCCCAGTTTTTCCAGAACAAGTCTCATATTGCTTCAGGTTAATACTGCGTTGTATTTAATCAATTTAGGTTGACAGTTAAAATTTTAATGAGTGCGAAAATGATTGAAACTTAAATTGAGTTGCCTCATGTGTTAATGGGTCTTAGAACATAACTAGGAAGTGTAACTCCAGACATGTTTCTTCATCCATATACTTTGATGATGAGACATTATGTCCGCTAATNACTCCAGACATGCCTCTTCATCCATATACTTTAATGAGGAGACATTATGTCCGCTTATGAGACCATGAAACCTTTCATGACTTTTTAGCAGACAGGGTAGCTTCTGACCAGACTGCTCAAATGCTTAGGCTGGTGTTGAGCTTAGCTGGCCGTATATGTCATAAGACCCATTTTCACATGTAGCGGCTAAGTTTTAAGTTATTGTACATGTTTATTTTCAGCTTTTGAAACAGAAAGAAGAAGGTGATAGTGTTTCCTCTACTTCCTCCTCACCCATCCCGTTGCCAACGGCGACTGTGATGTGTCGCTATGGGCGCAAGTGTTCAAAGAAAGGCTGCCGATTCAGGCATGAGCAGGACTCAAAGTATGTCCAGAATTAGTAGTATCCAATAGGTGCAAGGCTATTAACCATAATTGATCAATCAAGAAAAAATAAAGGCTAACCCGAGATATTAATGCATGTGGGTAAAGTGTCGTCTTAGATTAACCTGTGTAGTCTGCACAGGCTAATCAGGGACAACACTTTCCCCCTTCACAGGATTTATGTTAGAAGGGACTTCCTTTAAACAAAAAAATCCATAAAAGTGGAAAGTGTTGTACCTGATTAGCCTGTTCAGGATGCACATGCTAATCTGTGCAAAAACTATGCACAATCATTAAGCTCTGTTATCCCAGACTGCGTCTCTCATAATCTTCAGTTAAGCTTTCTGTAAAGCACGTTTTTGAAATCTCAAATTTATAGAGATGTGTTTTGAAAACAACATTTCGGCTAGTTAGAATTGTCTTAAGCCAAATATTTCTATTTGCATTTGTACAGCTGTAAGTGGAAACACAAATGGTGCAGGATTCATCCATTTAATGTAGAAAGAAATGTGCTATTCTGTGAATTCAATAAAATTATCAATACACTTGATGTTTTCTTTAATTTCACCAATTTAAAAACACAAGTCTCTGACTTTGGTGTAGATGTTGTAGATTGCGCGTTAAAAAACATATGCAAACACCTGTGCTGGTTTTGTCTTTACTTTATGAGAATATGAGCCATTATCTCTGCAGGGACTGGTTGCAAGATGACCTCATGAAGATACACATGGATGATGAAAATGACCCAGTCTGGATTCCGTTTGGGTTTAAAGTTCAGCTCCTTGACAACGGCTCCCTGAAGATTGAAGAGTATTCCGACGATGAACCAGTCCCGGCAAATCCGGACCCAAACACCAAATATTTTGAGCTGCATGGCACAGTGTCACATATCAAGGATTCTAAAGGTAAAAACTCAAGCGTTTCCGTTGGAAAATTTCAATGAATGAATTATTTTCCTCAATTTTTATGCCCCCTTTAAAAAAAGGGGGTATATTGTTTTTGGCCTGTCTGTCTGTCATTCTGTCTGTCTGTCTGTCCAAAACTTTAACCAATATTAAAGTTTTGTCATAACTTTTGCAATATTGAAGATAGCAACTTCATATTTGGCATGCATATGTATCTCATGGAGCTGCACATTTTGAGTGGTGAAAGGTCAAGGTCATCCTTCAAGGTCAAAGGTAAAAAATAATAATTCAAAGCGGCACATTAGGGGGCATTTTGTTTTTAACAAACACATCTCTTGTTATTTGAATTTTCAGCAGTGGTAGCTTTCGTTATACCCGTAAATGTAAGGCATGTTTCTAAGCCCAATTTTGTTGTTAATCACTGGTATAAAACTTACAAACATGGCCAGTTTCAAACCCAGAGGCATGATTTGTCTAATCTTTGTAAAGGACCGCAATTTGATGTCCCATACCAAATATCAAAGGTGAGTACTTAGTGATTTCTGAAGTTTTTATGCTCTAGATTTCAATATAAACATTTCTTCCCTTCACCCACAGTCACATCTAAAATTAACCCATTGGGCATTGGGTTTAAACTTGTCACGCCCTACTGGTCACATGATTTATAAATTTGTAAACTTATATTTTACCATAACTTGAACAATCTCATCTGTAACCACAATGTTCAGAGGTTAAATATTTGGTGTGTAACATCCCAACTCTTTAATCATTGCTAATAGAGAGCTGAAACTTAACAAACATATCAGCAAGCATGTGAACTTGTGCACCTCCACGTTTCTGTTGGGATGTTTTCAACATAAGCAGAGTTACGGCTCTTATTATAAAAAATGAATTTTTGATTTCGGTTGTGCATAATTCCACGCGTATTTCTGCTTGTAGTGCTGAAAGTTTACAAACATATTTACCAGCATGTGAATTTGCATACCTCCATTATTTTTATTCCGTTTTTTTTTCGTTAGTGGAGTTTTGGGACAAAAGTGGAATGAATTTATGTGCTACAGACACATTGCAAGTTTGTTTTTTTTAATTTGCTTCCTTGCTCATGTGAACTCGCAATGTAAAATTGTATAAATCTGTTACAGAGTGTTGACTTTTGTTTTGGATGTTAATCAATGGATGCTCTGGAAAAATGGGGCTGAACGCTTGTGCGTAAAGTCTCTGTCTGCACAGGCTTATCAGGGACGATACTTTCCGCGTAAACTAGATTTTTGTTTAGAAGAGACTTACTTTAAACCANATGGGGCTGAACGCATATGCGTTAAGTCTCTGTGTACACAGGCTTATCAGGGACGATAGTGCTGTCTATGATTAGCCATTTTGGATTGAAAGGTTACGCTCATCAATTAAGCCTCATTTTCCCAGAGCAAGGTACATATGGAATGAAAGCACCAATGATTCTCTATTTTACCTCCAGGTTTTGGGGGCCATCTGGTGAGCCACATCAAGGTAGGGGAGACGTACCACCAGCGCAAGGAGGGCGTGACCACCACACAGTGGTACCTCTTCAATGACTTCTCTATCTCCGACGTGGAAAAGGTAGGGATCCCTTCCTCAAAGGTCAAGGTCACATTGAGAGGTCAAAGGTTAAATTTCTATCTCTAATGTGGAGAAGTTAGTGGTGCATTGAGCCTCGTTCTGGGAAAACTGGGCTTAATGCACGTGCGTAAAGTGTCAATCCAGTATAATACCCACTACTAAGTTGCGAAGGGTATTTGGGTGTATACAATTCTGCACTCCACCCAATGGAAAACATAGTTAAATGAGCCTAGCTCAACACTAATGGAGCAGTTTACGGAGACAACTGTGCTTAATGCATGTGCATAAAGTGCCATCCCAGATTACCCAGTGCAGTCAGCACTGGCTAATAAGGGACGACACTTCTTTCCGTCTAGACTGAATTTTTGTTTAGAAGAGAGTTCCTGAAAACCAAAAATTCTTTTAAAGCAGAAAGCTTAGTCCCTGATTAGCCTGTGCAGAATACATAGGCTAATCTGGGACGACACTTCATGCACATGCATTAAGCTCAGTTGTCTCCAAAAATTGCTCCATTTAACTATGTCTCACATTGGGTGGAGTGCAGCATTTTATACACGGGAGGGGGTTAATGAATACAAGCATTTTTTGGTTATTATGTCGTATGGATACAATTTGTTGCTTTTGTAATGTCCATTTTGTATTTTTGAATTTTATTACATTAGTTCTATTACAACTTGCTTGTATTTGATGTGCTGCATCAGGGGGTCATTGTCATGTGACAAGTTCTAGTTTAATATGTTTTCATATCTTACTGTGTATACAGATAAATCTAAATAATTAATTAAAAATGTACATTTTAAATCATATATAAGGAAAAAATGCAGTGAAACTGTGATTNACAGTGTGTTCGTTTGTTTAATGAATTATTTTACTATTTTATGATTTTAATCAATTATTATATTATTTTATGATTTAGAGCATTCATCAAATGAAATATGTTTTTTAAGATGTTATCATTCGTATAACTGTGAGAAATCTCTATGAGCCTCTCTCTGGGAAAACAGGGCTTAATGCATGTGCGTAAAGTGTAATCCTACATCATCAGGGATGACATGTTCTGCCTTAACTAGATATCTGTTAAGATGAGACTTCATAAACAGAAATTGAATGCACAGGCTAAGCCAGGAAGACACTTTATGCACAAGCATTAAGCCCAGTTTTCACAGAACCCGGCTCATTTCTATAGCAGTGTTCTGTAATGTAATAATTTATTCTCTAACAATGTATAAAGTCTGATGTGTAACCTCTGTTGCAGGAGGAAGCAGTGAGGTTTAACCTCGAGTGGAGAGTGCCCTGTACTATTTACTTCATCAGACGCAATATCAAGGAACATTATGATCTGAAAGGTAAGTTTACACCTATTTATTTTAGCTCAATTGCATTGAAAGTCTGAGGCTTATTTGAAAAGGTCTCGAGTCTGTTTCCTGGGACTCGAACCAGTACTTGGTGTCTTTGGGGGAGGTCTAAAGAAATGCTCCCACTGTTAGGATTGAACTCAAGACCTCCCGATTGCTAGGCGGACACCATATCCACTACGCCACAGCAACCCCTGAAAGGTTTGTGAGATTATCAGTGTGTAAAACGGTATTTGCTACCTCACAATATTACTCTCATTTCTATATTTTTATAGTGCTTTGGCAAATGTTGTTATCATTTCAAGGGGACATGTTATGCTTTGTTAAATGTTTATTTTTCCGTCACACAACACCTGTTTCTGTGTCCAGTGACGTATAGCACGGGCAGCCATAGCCTTCGGACACATTTTGTGTCTGTGTTTATTAAAAAAAAAATATAACTAGAAAATAGCTGAAAAACACACGCACAAATAGCCTCAAATAATTTTTATGAAGAAGAAAAAAACAACAAATGAAATCACTTAACTGCATGTGTATCATTTGTAAAACAAGGTGGACATACAGCCTGATATATACAGTTGGGTGTTGTTTTGTCAATGCAGGTGCGATATTGAGATACAATTGTTACCGTAACTAAAACTTGATACACAGTGAAACTCTTGACCCTTTATACCACACGTTGTTTTTGTTGAACTGACTTTTTTGTATCATAACATGGCATGTGTGTATGTGTCTGTGTGTGTGAACTGTATGATTAAAAAAATTATATTATATACCAACAAATTAACATGTAAATTAACAATACAATTTGTAAATGTATGGAGGTGAATAAACGCTATAAATTTATATAAAAAAAAATGTTGAACTAACTGCCATTTTCAGTCCGCAACCCAATAAACAGCTCCGTGCTTTCTGACGACCCATTCCTGATCAACCCAGAAAGGAGGAAGCTGACATTTTCTCCCTTCACAACTGAAGAGCAGCCTAAGGAAGGGGACATAATTGGACTGGATGCTGAATTTGTGTCACTCAATCAGGTATTTCTGGACAAATGTGTTATTCATTGGATTGAATCGAGATGCATGCATAATGATGGACAATATATGAGTTAATCTATTTTTGATCAGAAATTAAAGTCAATGAACACTATTTTAGACCCTTATTACCTGTGTCCTTTTATTTGGCAGGGTTCTCATTAACTTTTGAAAACTAGGCCCGTATTCACCAAGCTATTCTTATACTTAAGAATAAATAACAGACTTCGAACAAAGAAAATCCGTTCAGCGTTTAAATATATAGAGGCTATAATTTCTGCTTATGTCATAAATACATTGTTCAGAATGAAGAATTGTTTCATTAAAAGTATTAAATTTCTTGTAATAATTGAACTGTGTTACACAATGAGATCGAAACAGTTTCAAGAATATTCTTTGTTTTTATGCCCCCGGTAGGGTGGCATATAGCAGTTGTCTGTCTGTCCGTCCGTCCGAAAACTTAAATGTTGGCCATAACTTTTGCAATATTGAAGATAGAAACTTGATATTTGGCATGCATGTATTTTTTTATTTTTTTTGACCTTGCAGTCAAGGATAACCCATGAAAGTGCAAGCACTAATTTCCAANATGTGTGTCTGTGTGTGTGAACTGTATGATTGTGTCCATATACAAAAATGTTATGGAATGCATGGATTGTATTTACCTCTATTATAGCAAGCAAGTTGAATTGTTAAAAGAATTATATTATATACCAACAAATTAAGATGTAAAGTAACAATACAATTTGTAAATGTATGGAGGTGAATAAACGCTATAAATTTATATATAAACAAAAATAAAAAATGAACTGACTGCCATTTTCAGTCCGCAACCCAATAAACAGCTCCGTGCTTTCTGACGACCCATTCCTGATCAACCCAGAAAGGAGGAAGCTGACATTTTCTCCCTTCACAACTGTTGAGCAGCCTAAGGAAGGCGACATAATTGGACTGGATGCTGAATTTGTGTCACTCAATCAGGTATTTCTGGACAAATGTGTTATTCATTGGATTGAATCAAGATGCATGCATAATGATGGGCAATATACCGGTATATGAGTTTATATATATTTGACCAGAAATTGAAGTCAATGAACACTAATTCAGACCCTGATTACCAGTTTTCTTGTATTTGGCAGATTTCTCATTAACTTTTGAAAACTGGGCCCGTTTTCACCAACCTATTCTTAGACTTAAGAATAAATAACAGACTTGGAACAAAGAAAATCCGTTCAGCCTTTAATAATATACAGGCTATAATTTCTGCTTATGTCATAAATACATTGTTTAGAATGAAGAATTATTTCATAAAAAGTATTAACCCTTTAAGCGCTGCAACCGAATTTTAAAGGCATTTGCAAACAGTTTGGATCCAGATGAGACGCCACACAACGTGGCGTCTCATCAGGATCCAAACTGTTTGCTATTCTGATAGTATTCTTTGAAAAAAAAAATCGAAGAAAATGCTAATTTTAGAAATTCAGCAGACGACATTTTAGCAGACAACAAATTTCCCAGCATTCAAAGGGTTAAATTTCTTGTCATATTGAACAGTATTTCACAATGAGATCGAAACAGTTTCAAGAATATTCCTTTTTTTTTAGACTTATTTCTATTTCTAATAATCGGTTGGTGAAAATGGACTCAGGAAGTATCAACTTCATGATCCCAGAGTTGTAAAGTTCTGCTCTTGATATTTGACAGTGTCCTGAGCAGTTCCCATGTTTTAATTAAGCTTAAATGTCAGGTTTGATTTCATTTTATTCAGGGCCCCTATTCACCAGCCCATTCTTAGACTTAAGAATAAAGGATAGACTTAGAACCATGGAAAAGCACTTCTGACTTAAAATATTGCAGGCTACCAATGATGCTTATGCCGTCAATAAAATGTCCTAAAAAAAGAAATACATAATTAGAGGTGGTTAATGCCAAGTTTGACTCAAAATTAAAGCAATTTAAAGAATATTCTTATTCTAAGTCTTAAGTTTTATAATTCTTTGGTGAATACGGGCCAAGTGGGCTTATTTGCAAGATCATTCAGTGAAAGATGGTATGTATTAGTTTGTACTTAGAAACTTGAGTTGGACTACTTTATTAGAGTGAGACTGTGGTCTAGTATCTTCTTGGTCTAGGAATCGGAAAGTCTCTGGTTCGAATCCTGCTCAGACCACGAAAATTAATCCCACGCTTGCTCCTCTCCACCCAGGAGTATAAATGGGTACCTGTGAGGGAAATAAGCCAATGTACCGTGGCTGCATACTGCGCTGAATGTAAACAGACGACTTATATCCCAGTGGGGTAAATGATAAAGTCAATTGAAGATGAGTCTAGTATCGTAATCAGACAATAAATACATGCATTTACCTTTACTTGATTGCAGGAAGAGTCGGAGCTACGTAGTGACGGTACCCGCTCCACCCTGCGCCCCAGTCACATGTCTGTGGCTCGCATCACNTACGCAGTGACGGTACCCGTTCCACCCTGCGCCCCAGTCACATGTCTGTTGCTCGCATCACATGCATCAGGGGGTACACACCTTTCTTGAGCTCAACATTTTGAGAATTAAAACAGTTCTATAAAAATAAAACAATATTTTTATTTTACCATGCTTGACATTTACATGGACACCAGTTACATTTGCATACATAAAACATTGGTAATATAACATATATCATATATTGCACACTCATTCAGAATTGTTTTGAGATTTACACAAGCGTAAACAATAAACAATATACATTGCAATTATTCATAATAGTTCACACACATACAACATATATTGTCAGATATTGTCAGAATAAATAATTGTATATGAGAGGCAAACAATATGCATGCACTCAGGCGGATTCACACTAGCTGTCATACACACACAAACACACACTATAAAATTAGATACACCTTGTGGGCTGGTTTTGGTCTCCATGTTGTATTGCTTACAGACATTTTCTTGTAGGAAATCATTGCCATTTAATCTAAAGTTTTAATTCGAAAATCATTTAAAACAAATGTTACTTTCTATCGTTGTTATGTGGAACTTTGTATTGAAAGATAAGAAACTCTGCGTTTGTGTTGTCAGCTATTTATATTAAAGAACTTGAAAATTTACCAAAGATCCTGAATGANACTTTACGCACAAGCATTATGCCCAGTTTTCTCAGAACACCACACAAATATGTGTGTTCATATTGTCATGCCTGTCATAACCATTTATTAAATATATGATCTGCCATTTGGGAAAAACTGGGCTTAATGTATGTGGGTTTTTGTCAATCCAAATTAGCCTGTGAAGTTCCCACAGGATTTTCTGGGACAACGATACCGTCTAGAAAAGACTTACTTAAAAAAAATAATCCATAAAAGCAGGAAGTGTGGTCTCTGATCAGCCTGTGCGGACTTCAAAGACTAATCTGGGATGATTTTTTAGGCTCATATACATGTATACTGTGTCATTCCAGAGATAACAATTCATTTTACTATGATCAAAATGCTATCATTAATGTTATTTATGCTGGTTTTGTATGTGTTCTGGGTCCGTATTCACCAACTCATTCTTAGACTTAAGAATAAAGAATAGTCTTAGACTCAATAAAATACCTCGAGAGTTTGCATATATTCAGACTAAAAATGTTCCTTTAGTCATAAACATATTGTTCTTTACGAAAAACTATATAATTAAAAGTGTTCACTGCCATGTTAGACTTGACTTTCAAGTTGTTTCAGTATTTTAAAGTTTCAAGAATATTCTTATATTAAGACTTAAGTCTAAGAATGGGTTTGTGAATACGGGCCCTGTACTGGTATGATTCATATTTCAGGCAAGGCGATGCGCTGGGAGAACCTTTCCTTGACGACTACATCTGTACGCATGAACAGGTCTGTGACATCCTGGGCCTAGGTGTTAAAAAAATGATAACCATGTGTTTATTTGTATTTGTATTATTACAGGACTATTTCTAGTTTATGCAATGTTATGTTCTTATACCTATTTACGTGACAGAAACAAATATGTATATGTACTTATGAAGATGATGTACTTTTGAATAAGTCTGAAAAAACTGTCTGTTTGTCTATATGTCTGTAATTTTCTGACGAACATAAAGTTGATAATCCTTAATGAATAAGACACGGTAGAAAATCAACACAAAGTTTGAATCAGTCCCTCAGAATGTAGCCTTCATTGTGAATTTTTGCAAGTGAAGGAGGACTTTGTTGTAATAAATTAACTGTGGTTTATTGAGTCATGGGTTAAAAGTTTGAACAACTGAAATCTAAGGCAATGACAGGAAATTGTGTGCATCATGAAAAATGTGTAGTGTTCTGAGAAAACTGGGCATAATGCATGTGTGTAAAGTGTCGTCCCAGATTAGCCTGTGCAGTCCGCACAGGCTAATCAGGGACGACACTTTCCGCTTTGATGACATTTTTCGTTTAAATTAAGTCTCTTCTTAGCAAGAAATCCAATTTAGGCGGAAAGCGTTGTCCCTGATTAGCCTGTGCGGACTGCACAGGCTAATCTGGGACGACTTTTTACGCACATGAATTATGCCCAGTTTTCTCAGAACACGACAAAAATGATCTTTCACTGTGAAAGCTGCGTTCCAACATACAAAAACAATGTCCTCAGATTGGTTGTTGTTTTGTGAATAGAGTTTACTTTATGTAGGTATGACATAAAATTTGTCAAACATGCTTCAGTGATATAAAACCCCAATGGTTCCAAACAGCCACTTGATTAATTATTAAGAAAACTAAAGAACATTCCCTATATAATTTGTTGTAGATCTAAAATGTCTTGACATTTTGGTTCATCCATTTTACATTTTCATTTATTTCTTTCATTGATGTTTTGCTGTACATTCCATTGAATCACATTTTCACAGATTACTTTCATTGACATTTTGCTGTTTATTTAAAATGAATTACACTTGGTTAATTTAGCCACTTCAATGAACAAATATGTTTTTGGATAACCCATTGATGTTGTACATAACTTTGCAGAGAATTANGTTGACTGCACAGGCTAATCTGGGACGACACTTTACGCACATGAATAATGCCCAGTTTTCTCAGAACACGACAAAAATGATCTTTCACTGTGAAAGCTGGTTAAGTGTGCGTTCCAACATACATAACAATGTCCTCAGAGTGGTTGTTGTTTTGTGATTAGAGCTTTCTTTAAGTAGGTATGACATAAAATACATCAAATATTCTTCCAGTTATATAAAACCGCAATGGTTCCAAACAGCAACGTGATTAATTGTTAAGAAAACTCAAGTATATTCCCTACATAATTAAGTTGTAGATCTAAAATGTCATGACAATTTGGTTCATCCATTTAAAATTTTCATTTATTTCTTTCATTCATGTTTTGCTGTACATTCCATTGAATCACATTTTCACGGATTACTTTCATTGACATTTTGCTGTTTATTTAAAATGAATTACACTTGGTAAATTTAGCCACTTCAATGAACAAATATGTTTTTGAAAAACCCGTTGATGTTGTACATAACTTTGCAGAGAATTACATAACAAGTGCAAAACTGAAATCAACTTGAAAATCAGTTGAACGTTAGTGGAGTTATCCCCTTTTGAAAACTAACTTCATTCCCATGTTGGCAGGTGGTGGATTATCTGACGCAGTACTCGGGTATCAAGCCCGGTGACCTTGACTCTGCCACGTCCAACCGGCACCTTACCGCACTGAAGGCCACCTATATGAAGATCCGGTACCTAGTGGACATTGGTGTCATATCTGTGGGACATGGGCTGAAGAAGGACTTCAGGGTTATCAATATTAATGTGAGTCAGTTTATAACTAGTTTTTATTTTATGCTTTCCTGTGGTAAATAGAGAAATATCAGTGAATTTAAACGTATAATTTACTGTTACAAACAGTGAAAATTAACAGTGAAAATTACCGATAATATTCACTGTTTTACTGTGAAATAATGTCGTTTTTTCGTTGTCATGACGTTATTATGCAAGCGAGATTCAAGATTCAATAGAGATTCAAGCATAAAATAAAAAGAAAATTTGTTTGATTCTGTGTCATATTGATTTAAATTCAATAGTGATCATAGAAAAAATATATTTTCTATGATCACTCCTGAATTAAAACTGATTTTTCACCAAATCAAACAAATATCCTCTATACGTCATATATCTTTCGGTCGGTCTGTCTGTCGGTCGGTCTGTCGGTAGACCATTTCGTTTCTGATCAATAACTTGTGAATGGATTGACAGATTGGCTTGATACTTCACATGTGCCTTAGACAGTACATGACCCGTATTCAAATATTGGGGTCACTAGGTCAAAGATCAAGATCACTGTCACACACTAGTGTGAAAATTGTTTCCAATCAATAACTTTTCAAGGAATTGACCGATTGACTTGATACTTCACATGTGCATTTGCCTTGTTCATTAGATGACTCTTATTGAAATTGGGGTCACTAGATCAACTTGATCCTTCAAATGTGCATTGGCCTTGGACAGTAGATGACCCCTTATGAAATTGGGGTCCGTAGATAAAAGGTCTAGATCACTGTCACAATAAGTGTGAAAATCGTTTCCGATCAATACCTCTTCAACCAATGGACCGATTGACTTGATACTTCACATGTGATTTGACAGTAGATGACCCCTATTAAAGTTGGGGTCACTTGGTCAAAGGTCAAGGTCACTGTCACAATAAGAGTGAAAATCAAGGCCCTGTTTATTGGGCATATGTCCGTGGAACTCTTGTTATTACTGACTTTGCTATATAAATGATATGTGCGCATTTTTTGCTGTTGACCAATTTGTTAAAACAAGCAATATTTTGTGATGTTTCCTGGTTTTGATACATTATCATATGTTGCCCTAGTCAATATTTAAATGTGCAGAACATTCCGCAATGTATCATTATGGTAAACGACTGTAAAAAGCAAGGCCCTGGTTTTGATTGTTTAATTTAAGAGTCAGTGATTTTAATTATGATTATGATAATAATAATCATAATAATAATCATAAAAATAATAATAATAATACTATACATTCTTTTACAAAATGATGCTTTATTCAAAATATTGGTTTAAACATATTTATTCTAGTATGTGGTTGCAAGATAGGTTACAAACATCTTAAGTTTAAAGGATTGGAACGGTAGCAAAGCTAGTAGGGTTCATTTCCTACTTTTTAAATACTGATTTTCAGAAGTGGACAATTAAATCCTTGGTATTCCCAAACACTCTCAGATTATATTCCCTCCGTAAAGCCTCAGGGCAACAGTTCAAAATATTGCCCTCTATTCAGGAAAATAATTTGAAAGCCCCCAAATGTCAATAAAATATCTTTATATTGGGATAAAAGATGGTTTATCAATAGGACTGTACTAAATTAAAGCACCTGGTGAAAAATTGTTGTGAAATTGTAAGTGATTCCCAGTGTAAGTATGCACATTTTTTGTCCGGATGATAACTCAAGAACGCTTATGCATAGGATAATGAAACTTCATAAGTACATTGATCATGACTCGCAGATGACCCCTATTGATTTTCAGGTCACTAGGTCAAAGGTCAAGGTCACAGTGACTCGAAATAGTAAAATGGTTTCCGGGTGATAACTCAAGAACGCTTACCCCTAGGATCATGAAACTTCATAGGTTAATTGATCATGACTGGCAAATGACCCCTATTGATTTTCAGGTCACTAGGTCAAAGGTCAAGGTCACAGTGACTTGAAACAGTAAAATGGTTTCCGGATGATTACTCAAGAACGCTTACGCCTAGGATCATGAAACTTCATATGTACATTGATCATGACTGGCAGATGACCCCTATTGATGTTCAGGTCACTAGGTCAAAGGTCAAGGTCACAGTGACTCGACACAGTAAAATGGTTTCCGGATGATAACTAGAGAAAGCTTACGCCTAGGATCATCAAACTTCATAGGTACATTGATCATGACTGGCAGGTGACCCCTATTAATTCTCAGGTCACTAGGTCAAAGGTCAAGGTCACAGTGACTCTAAACAGTAAAATGGTTTCCTGATGATAACTCAAGAATAATTAGGCCTAGGATCATGAAACTTCATAGGTACATTGATCATGACTGGCAGATGACCCCTATTGATTTTCAGGTCACTAGGTCAAAGGTCAAGGTCACAGTGACCTGAAGCAGTAAAATGGTTTCCGGATGATAACTCAAGAACGCTTAGGCCTGGGATCACGAAACTTCATAGGGACATTGGTCATGACCGGCAGATGACCCCTATTGATTTTCAGGTCACTAGGTCAAAGGTTAAGGTCATAGTGACTCAAAACAGTTAAATGGTTTCCTGATGATAACTCAAGAATACTTAGGCCTATGATCATGAAACTTCATAGGTACATTGATCATGACTAGCAGATGACCCCTATTGATTTTCAAGTCACTAGGTCAAAGGTCAAGTTCACAGTGACAAAAAACGTATTCACACAATGGCTGCCACTACAACACCACAACACAAAATATGGGGGGCATGCATGTTTTACAAACAGCCCTTGTTTTTATCCAGTATTGATGAAACTTGTCAAACTATTTATCTTTACAATATCTAGATCAAGTTTCATTCTGGGTCACATGACTTCACAAACTAGGTCACCACATTTATGACTCAATCAGGATGAAACTTGGTCAGAATGCTTATCTTGACAATTTTATAGGTCGAGTTGGTATCTGCCTCCACAAACTAGGTCACCAGGTCAAATCTTAGAAAAGCCTTGTTTCTACTCTAGAAGCTATATTTATGACTAAATCTGGATGAAACTTGGCCAGAATGTTAATCTTGACAATCTCTATGACATTTCTTAAATCAGGGTTAATTGCGTTCAAAAATTAGGTCACCAGGTCAAATCTTACTAAAACCTTGTTACCACTCTAAAGACACATTTCTGACTCAATTGTTTTGAAAGTCGGTCAGAATAGTTTTCTTGACAATATCAAATATAACAAAGCTGGGTTATGTATATAAAAAATCCAGCACACTTGGTTTAAATCTTGGAAAAAACATACTACGACTCAAGAAGCCACATTTTCACCCATCCTTGATAAAATGGTGAGATTGTTTATCTTGACAACCTTAAGGCCATGTTTGAATACGGGTCAAGTGTGGTAAAAATCGAGATCACCAAGTCAACTGTTGGACAAGTGTTGTACCTTGAACTGAGGTGAGGGCTTCAAGACCCTCTTGTGTAAAGTCTGCACATGCATTGCATTTTTTTTTGCTTAACGCAAGCAATGACACTGTATTCTTGTGTTTTTATTGTATCAGCTTGTTGTGAACAATAATCATTGAAAAATAAAAAATGGATGCTTTAAAAACACACCTTAAACTGTTTTATTAATAACAGTACAGAACAGAATTTTATTACAAATAAATTTTACAGTTTCATGTGTTAAACAAAATAATAATACAAAATACATGAATATAGTAAGTGGCTTATGCAGGAATGTTAAATAAAATATTAATGGATGAACTTTACAGATATTTGAATAAAACTCGTTTTGTTAACAGTATATCTAGCTAAATATTGAACTGTTTAAGTACATGAATGTCTGTATAATCAATAAAGTAAAACAGTAATTATAATTTGGAGGCTTCATAACCCTAAGACACTGATGAGCAACAAACAGCATAAAACCTGAACAGCCTGCGAGTTTTCTCACGGGCTTTTCTGGTTTTATGCTGGTTGCATACAGCTATTTTCACTTTACTTCTGAGTGAGAAAGGGTAAAGCTGTTTTGACTTGCAGGTGCCTAAGGACCAGATAATTGACACAGTGGACCTGTTTCACCTGCCCAGACAAAGGATGATCTCGCTGAAGTTCCTCGCCAGATACTTCCTCAGTGAGTATGCGCTGGGTGTCCAGATCCCACAAATTGAGTCAGGTTCTAAGAAAACTGGGCATAATGCATGTGCGTAAAGTTTTGTCCCAGATTAGCCTGTGCAGTCCGCACAGGCTAATCAGGGACGACACTTTCCGCTTTTTGGTATTTGTTGTTTAAAGGAAGTCTCTTCGTGGTGATAATCCAGTTTAGGCGAAAAGTTTCGTCCCTGATTAGCCTGTGCGGATTGCACAGGCTAGTCTGGGAAGACACTGTACGCACATGCATTATGCCCAGTTTTCTCAGAACGGGACTCAATTAGATGTCGGCCACATCGTCAGCCTCTTTCTCGATTTGTCAAGGGGGGCAACTTAAAAGAACTTGATACCAGGAATATGAACAGGGTCTTTTTGATAATGAGGGTTTGTATTTTTGGTGACCAGTACACACAATATTATATGTTTGGTCAACTTATTTATTGACTGACAGTTATCTACTGGCAGGGATTTCAATAGTTGTTGCCACACAGAAGTCAAATGACCCTATGCTTGACATTTTCAGTGGTCAAATGAACTTTTCAGGGGTCAAAATTCTGAAATCTAGATATTTTGTTTCTGGATATTTGTTTATTGCTCTACAAATATTGCTTCGAATAACTTTTAGTATAACTAAAAAACAACATTTTGTGTAATAAAAAATATATTTTATGTTAGTTTCATGGTAACATTTGCATCAAAATGATGCAATTAATATAATTTGGAGGATTCAAAAGTGACAAAATTGCAAAATGCTTGCATCAAAAAGCAGGCTTCTGCTTCAATTGAAATCCCTGTACTGCTGTCCTGGTAAATATCGTCGTTTGGTACCCTTAACATTGTATTCTCCTACCCCAGAGTTGACTATCCAGTCTGTGACCCACGACTCTGTGGAGGATGCTAGGGCGGCCCTGATTGGTCATCTTATTTACTGGTCAGTTACGTATTCATATTGTAACCCTAGTATTGTATTCTCGTACTGTAGAGTTGACTATCCAGTCTGTGACCCACGACTCTGTGGAGGATGCCAGGACGGCCCTGCAGCTGTACCTGAAGTACCAGGAGCTGTCCAAGGACGGCATGGATCAGGTGCGCAGGGTCATCAGGGAGATGTACGACTTCGGACGCAAGAATCAGTGGAAGATAACCTCGGATATGGGCGAGGAGACATCCGAGGATAGTGCCGTGGCGTTTTTGTGAATACATATATATTGTGTTCTTTTACACACTGTGGCATTCTTGTAGATGCTGTCAAGTTGTGTCTTTGTTAAGACAGTGGTTGTTGTGTAAACTCAGTAAAGGGGCACTTTTGTTAAGACTACTGTTCTTGTAAACACAGACAAGGGGTGTTTTTGTTGAGAAAATGACATTCTTCTAAACACATTCAAGCTGTATATTGTTTAGAGACATGTGCAAGGGGTTTTTAAGATCGCCTTGGCGTAGTGGATATGGTGTCCGCCAAGGGAGGTCACAGGTTTGATCTCCACTGTGGAAGCGTTCTTTAGATCTCCCCCATAGACACCAAGTACTGGTTCTTGTTCCAGGAAACGGACTCAAGAGCGTTTCAAATAAGCCTTCGGCATTTGATGCAATGGAGCTTAAATAAATACGTTTTAACTAAGGGATATAAAGGCCATGATATATGTATGTGTGTGTGTGTGCGTGTGTGTGTGTGTTGTCATCTTGTTGTTTATAAGACTACAGTCTCACGACTAAACGCGATCTACGGGAAGTTTCAATGAACAACGCAATTGTCATATGTGTAACATTATTTGACCATTGGCGCGACTTTAAAAATGTAAAGTACTAACCATTGCGATTCTTTTAANTCTTCTCACTGCCGAATAAAAAAATATAAACTCATGCATTACTTGCCGTTATCCAGTTAATATTGGAAAAAAATATAAAAACGTAAATGTGATAGCTGTTCCGTTTAA
The DNA here is from genome assembly GCA_007657795.1 of Dreissena rostriformis. NCBI lineage: Eukaryota > Metazoa > Mollusca > Bivalvia > Myida > Dreissenidae > Dreissena > Dreissena rostriformis. The sequence goes on along the minus strand of VMBQ01006708.1, from coordinate 12,345 downwards.
TTCATCATTAATTCATACCGCTCGACCATTTTTATCAACGTAATTTGGTAATGGTATTGCATAAGTCAATATCAATCAATTAAGGATCGATCCCTCTCCTCCAGATCCCTTATAGGTGTGTGCCAACACGAATATTCTTCTTTTTCATATATTAATGGTTTAGAATTACTTTAAACGAAGTGAGAATTCATCGAGATCATTCTTCTTTGTAATTACAATAAAATGTCATACAAGAAATTCTATAAAACGTATAAGAACGACATGAAAAAAGGATGATCTTACAAAGCATCCTTAACTACCTGATCCATATTGCATGTTTTTCTCTAGTAAGTCCAGCATGGAACAAAACTCAAATAAGCATCGTAGATGCCTGTCTTCTTATCCACGAAAGGTTTTTCTTACCTATCCATTTTAATGGAAATATTAAAAATGTGTTTGTTTCATTGAACAGATATCAAATAAAAACAATAGCGGCACCAGCGGAGAGAACCCTTATTTTAATACAGACCAATGCATCTGATCTTCTGAATTTCACGTTCAAGTTGATAGTGTAGATGATATAATTAGGTGTGAATAATTTCATCAAACAAGTCCATACACACTGCGTAAGGTATTGCATGTAAAGTAAATGTTAATTCTAATTTTAATGCTGGTGGTTAAGATTCACAAAAAATTGTTTCAAACAGTTTTCATTCGTGAAATTACTTTAAATGATTAGACATCGACTGCTCCAAGACGCAATACACTTTATATTTGGTACAGTTCCGTCTATATACGGATTATGTCTTTCGGACAGAAAGCGTGGGCATGATGATTAACTTCGAAATAAATATTTAGCTAGATAAAACTAAATCTTTCCTTTACGTTTAACCTATTTATATAAGCTCGATTTCATCGAAAGCCGAAGGCTAATAGAAACGCTTTCGAGTCGGTTTCCTAGGTAGGACCAGTATTTGTGGCTTTGGGGGAAATCTAATGAACGCTCACACAGTTGGGATTGAACGCATAATCTCTCGGTCGCTAGGCGGACACCATTTCAAAAACGCAAAGGCGAAGATGTAATAAAAACTATATTTACATTAATGACACACGTTGTGTTTATTCTGAATTGTTGTTGTTGCAAAACTGGATGCCATGTGGTCAAACATGTAAGTCGGTAGGTTAAATTGCAGAAACACTAGACAGCGTATGCGTTGGAGTTTGGTTCCGCTCCGTTAAAAGACATGACCGAAAGGGTGGGGCGGGACAGTTTACCATATTAAGCTATAGTGAAACCTTGTGAACTCCCTATACGTTACATTGGTTTGTCCAATTTTCATGAAATTTGTCAGAACATGTGTTCCTACGATATATCAACCGAGTTCGAACGTTCCATTGAAAAACAAATGGTATGTAGGGTGCGGTGCGGTTTTGCTTATATCGCTAAAGTGAACCTTTGAACATTTTACAAATGACGTTTTTTGTACAATGTTTGTGAATCTTGCTTAGAGCATGTGTTGTAATAAAATCACGCCAAGTTTCAAAGTTTAAAAACTTGGCCGACAGGGATGTGGAGGTTTCTTTATATGGCTTTAGTGAAACCCTGTGAACATTTAAATGTTCCATTTTGTGTCTAATATTAATGAAACGTTCTCCGAATATTTGTTCAAATGATATCTCGGCTGAGTGCAAAAAATGCTTCGGGCCGTTGAAAAAACATGGCCGCCAGGATGAGGGGCCAGTTTTCCTTATATTGCGATATTGAATACCAGTGAACACTTTAAAAGTCGAATCTTTTGTCCAATCTCCATGAAACTTACGCAAAACCTTTGTTCTAATGATACTTCGGCCGAGTAAGACAATGATTTCGGTCAGTTAAAAAAACACGTGGCCACCAGGTACTATCTTCATGAAATTTGCTCAGAACATTACAATGGGGTGGGACACGTTTCCTTATATGGCTATACCAAATCGTTTGAACATTTTAGAGTTTACATGTTTTTGCCCAATCAACATGAAACTTTATCAAAATATGTGTTTTCATGATATAAAACCCGCGTTTAAAATGGGTCCAGGTACAAATCAAGGTAAGAAGAAACAGTTGTTATACACAAATCACAAATGATGCTTAGATTAGTTAAGTAACGTAGGTTCGCAGGTGTAACAATGTTTAATATTACTACATACATTATAATACTAGTATCTAGATTACTGGTATCATTATGTCCGAGGTTATTAGATTCTATGCCTGAACATAAAATTATTAAGGTGTTACATATCTTATTTAAAGTACCACAGAAAGCGTAACAATATGAAACAAAAACTAATGAACTAACACGACAAGATTATATAGACGAATTATCTGCACCAAACAAACGTACTAATCAATAACCTCTCATGGAGCCTTTTCAAAGAAAACATACGATGAAAAATGGCTTAATCTCTTGAGCGAGAATGAGAGTGACAAATTCCATTATTAAACAAACGTTTACGAAAATAAGATAACGGGCGATGTGTTCGGAAAGGCATTGCATAACTAGGATTTGGTAGACCTAAGCTAAACATATCGGTCAATAACAAATAGGCATATTCTGTTGCGAAAACAAAATTAAAGTTAAAGATATGTTAAAGACAACATTTGTTATATGATTTTTCGTTTTCATTTTGTTTGTTTTGTGTGAAAACGATCGATTTTCTTGTCTTTCAACTTAATGGAAATATCAAATATTAATCTATTTAACTGATAGCAAATATAATAAAAGTGAAACTGCCGCTGTATCAGTAGGAGAGAAACCTTAATGAAATACTGCCAAATGCAACTAATATTATGATTTTCACGTTCACGTTGATATAAAAATGAAGTGAGAAATCGATACTTAGAATTACAATTTGTGAAATACAAACTAATTTTCTATTATTTACACTTGAATATTCGACATGTACTTTTAACAGCTTTGCGCCGGTTACCGGGTACTTTTTAAATCGAAAAGTGCAGTGTAGTGTGAAAAATTGGAACAACAAAACACAATTATAAAATGAAACGGGATTTCAACGTGGTCCTACTGTCATATGTCTGATAAGCCATTGCGCCGGTTTAAGTATATATTTGAAAAATGTTAAAGTTTAAAGAAATTCTTAAGTATGTGTGTTTTTTTTTAAGTTCGTAATGCCAGTTAATACATTATAATTTTCTAATAATAATATTTTATCTTATTTGTATTTTGTTCAAATAACGCTAGACAATTGTTGTTGATAAACAGTATTTGAAATTTTTATCTCATCTTAAGTAAGTATGTAAGTATTTAACTTTGAACATTTTAATGCATTGAGTATGGTATTTACAGTTTTGCCTCACTATTTATAAGAATGACATAATCAGGAACATTATTTGTAATAATGCAATTTTTAATTACGAATTTTGATATAATCTTATACAATGCATGGTCAATATTGTGTTTCTTAAATCTTCTTCAGTACAATTTCGAATTTGTATTTATTTACCGTAAATTGTAGTTTTCCTCAACTTTCCTAATGCCGAAATTGGTTGTGAAATGAACCAACATGGTTTGATAATGGTATGTGGGCTGCGATTCCCGAGTTGCCCTTCATTATTATCCCTTTGAGCGCTGGAACCGGATTTTGAAGGCCTTTGCAAACAGTTTGGATCCAGATGAGACGCCACAGAACGTGGCGTCTCATCAGGATCCAAACTGTTTGCTATTCTGATAGTATTCTTTGAAAAAAAATCAAAGAAAATGCTAATTTTAGAAATTTAGCAGACAACATTTTAGCAGACGACAAATTTCCCAGCATGCAAAGGGTTAA
>VMBQ01006707.1:0-45107 GCA_007657795.1 Dreissena rostriformis | reverse complement strand
GACAGACAGACAGACAGACAGACAGACAGACAGACAGACAGACAGACAGACAGACAGACAGACAGACAGACAGACAGACAGACAGACAGACAAAATGACAGACAGACAGACAGACAGGTCAAAAACAATATACCCCGATCATTCGATCTGGGGGCATAAAAAAACAAGTACTAGTTCTAACCAAGAAATGACTCCACAGTGTTTCAATAAGCCTCAGGCTTTCCTGTGCAATTTTGCTTATAGGTTTCCACTTACATAAATTAATGCTCTAAATTGCATTGACCAAGAAAGTTTCTGAACAACAACAAGATTTTGATTGCTTGAAAGATATGCATATTCATCATTGATAAAAACTGCAATAAAGTGTTACACTGACATTGAGATCTCTTGAGTGCAAATAAGCTGTTCAAGTGACCCAATGATCTAGTTTTTACTCCACATCACCAGTACTAGAACATCAGTGTTGTGTCCTGTGTTTGAATAATGATCTCACTTCTCCCAGCTTATTTTTACATGGAGCAGCTAGGAAAGATTAACAGTCGTTTTACAATTGACATACATGTAATGTTTTAGTACTGGTGATGTGGAGTAAAAACTAGATCATTGGTGTCGTGTTATGAGAAAACTGGGCATAATGCTTGTGCGTAAATTGTCATCCCAGATTAGCCTGTGAAGTCCGCACAGGCTAATTAGGGACGACAATTTCGGCTTTTATGGAATTTTTCGTTTAAATGATGTCTTTTCTTAGCGAAAATCAAGTTTAGGTGCAAAGTGTGGTCCCGGATTAGCCTGTGCGGACTGCAGAGGCTAATCTGGGACGACACATTACGCACATGCATTATTCCCAGTTTTCACAGAACACGAAGTAGTTCGTCATTGCTGTAAATTTTATACATGTAAACATTTAAACTAAATAGCTCCAGTAAAAAACAAAAGAATAAAAGTAAAGAAAGAAAAAAATGAAACCTCAGCTGGGCTCGAACCACAGACCCTTGGAGTTTAAGTCTAAGACTTAAACCACTCCGCCATTTGTGCTCATACAACTGTGTGATGTATTTGATACATTATCCCTTTGAATGCTGGGATATTTGTCGTATGCTAAAATGTCGTCTGCTGAATTTCTAAAATTAGCATTTTCTTCGATTNTTCGAATATTGTTCCAGTCTGTTGAAGACATTGCTGCTAGGGGTGAGGCAGTTTTTATTATTTGGATATAGTGAAATCTTGTTAATTCTCTTTTATCATTTATGTCCAATCTTCATTAAATTTGGTGAGAATATAAATACTCGGCTGAGTTTAAACTGGGTCACATGAAGTCAAAAACTATATCAATAGGTCAAATTATAAAAAAGCTTGTTTACACTTGAGAAGTCGCATTTTTGTAGATTTTTTGAAACTTGGTCGAAATGGTGAGCAAGTTCCTTTAAAATACATGTAGCCCATCTTTTGGTTAACGGTATCTTGTTGTCCTTATATGTATTAAGTGAAAAAAAAAAAAAAAAAAAAAAAAAANTAGTGACTTCATAGGTGACTGTATATAAAACTGTTGGTCATAGGAGAAAGCAGTGGCATTTACCATCTATGTCAATAGGTCAAATTAAAAAAAAAAAATTGTTTACACTTGACAAGTCGCATTTTTGTAGAATTTTTCTGAAACTTGGTCAAAATATCTGCTCTAATGATATCTTAGACAAATTTGAAAAAAAAAATCCTGAAATTAAATTAATACCCTGGGGGTCACATGGTTAAAAAAGACCTTTAGCAAAATAACTTAAAATTCAAATCTGTTAACTATATTGTGATAACTATGTGATGAGCTTTTTCCTTCAACTAATCGCTTTCATGGTGTAAAGAAAACATGCCTACTTACAAAGTAAGTGGGAGATCTGGGTTCAATTCCCAGTGAGAGTAGAAGTCACAAGGAAAAATGCTTATTGTTTGAAGTATTTATCATTTTACACGCTTCATATTTGTTTTCTTTGCTGTTTCAGAAACATACACAGCAATTAATCTGATAGTTGTTATGTCTACTGTTTAGTGTCATTGATAAACTACACATAAATGAAATACCAGTATTTTTACAAGGACATTGTTGCCATTATCATAGCAGACCTAAAGTTTTTTTTTTTTTAAATGCCTGTGTGCTGTATATTGGAAGACCTGATCATTACGGTTATTTTTATGTCCTTTAAGCATTAGTTTCGATAATTGAATCAATTAATACAGTTATTAAATTTATGAATGTTATCTCAAGCGACATTTATTGTGTGTTATAAGTATTGACATTAATTAACATAATCCATATGTGTTCTTCTGTATCTTCAATTAATATTACAGTCGCAATAACTCAGGCCATTATTATAAGCATTCACACTTTGGCATTTCCTTCCAAGGGGGTACGGACATTAGCCCCCCTAGGACATTAGCCCCTAGGACAAAAGCCCCTTCAAAAAAGGGCATGCTAGGACATTAGCCCCCAGGTGTTTTAAAACGTTCAAAACTTTTTTTAAAGTAAGCATTTTTATTCCATGTTTTTAATTTCATATGTAAATACATACAAGTATTAATATGTTGAAGTCTAATTATATATATTTTTGTTTCAATATATAGCTTGTACCACACACGTACATTTTAGTGTTTTTTTTTTACAATTTCTTTACTCTTTTTTCTTTGGACACTATTTATTTTGCAAACATTTTGCTATCTGACACCATCCAGAAGTATAACATTACCTTACAATTAGAAACATAAGTAACATATTAATCTTAATTTAAAATAATAAAAAATAACCCATTTATTCCATGTTAACATTTAAAAGCTGTAAAAGTGTGTTAACCAATATCAGTAACTTTTTAAATTTTCTCATTTAAGTCAACACTTTTTACAGCTGTCTCCACAACAAATTATATAACCAATAGAATATATATTTTTTAAGATATGTCATCTTGATATTTATATCATTTTCTACCTTTAATTGCACGTATAATGTCCCAGAGGGCTTATGTCCTACACTCCCTTCCAAGATAATATGATAATAAAATAATGCCATTGGTATTTTTCTTAAAGAGAGCTTATTCAAACATTCGCCCCAGGTTAATAACTTGAAAGAGTTAAAGTGGTGTACCACCATATGAACAACTTATCTACTCATTGAAATAATAAATTGGTCGCCTTCACACGTGTGTATATATAACGAATCTTTTTTTTAAATGTCTGGTTATAATGACAGTGTTTTTACAACAGTAANACTGACAGCCCATATGGGGGCATGCATGTTTTACAAACAGCCCTTGTTTGTTATGCTTTTGGTGAAAATGAAGGTTATTGACTTCTTGAACATGTTTATATGTATTTCTGAACATTAAAATAATTTGTGCTTCACCTAATGTACTTGTCTATTCTCGAATTCTCCACTCAAGCTTTTATTATGCCCCTTTCTTCGAAGAAGAGAGGGTATATTGTTTTTGGCCTGTCTGTCTGTCATTGTGTGTGTCTCTCTTTCTGTCCCAAAACTTAAACCTAGGTTAAAGTTTTGTCATAACTTTTGCGATATTGATGATAGCAACTTGATATTTATCATGCATGTGTATCTCATCGAGCTGCACATTTTGAATGGTTAAAGGTCAAGGTCACCCTTCATGGTCAAATGTAAAAAAGAACACAATCCAAGGGAAGAAATAATCTTTAAAGGGAGAACATTTCTAAACCGGCCAAATTATAAATAGAAATTTTATTTCAAAGTGGTGCAGAAGAAGGCATTGTGTTTCTGACAAACACATCTCTTGTTAAAAAATCATTTATATTTGCAATTTTAAAATGTAATAATTTCTTATTGTGATAAAATGATTTCTACTTAAATGAATATAGAAAAAAAGAAACAAAATGGGTGTGATTCAGGGTAAAGATTTGAACTCTTGTACAGTTACAAACTTTGAAAGGGAAGTATTGGGCGGTAAGTGTCCAGGAGAACAATGTCCTCTCTCTTACTTGACTAATTTAAACTGGATCATCATGAAATTTTGTGATTTTTTTGGGCATAATATCTTGGCCAAGTTTGTCAACCAGAAAGATTGCTTGAAGCACTTCTATAAACTTGGCCCTTATAAAAAAGAAGGCCATTTTAACCTTCTGTGCTTTATAATTCAGTTTTAATTGGATCATCATTAAACTTGGTTACAATTTTTGTGGGAATAAGATCTCGGCCTAGTCAATTAGCCTCAGGATCGCCTGAAGCACTTCTGAATTATGGTCTTTTAATTAATTAAAAAAGGCTTAAGTTAAATTGTATGGCATTTAACACAACTTGCTTAATTCTTTTATCATCAAACTTGATCACAAGGTCAAGTTTGCTCACTTTTTGTCATTCTATCTTAAAAAATACTTTGTGTATTCTCTTTTTTCAACTGAGCCATTTCTACACATTACCACATGTGGCAATTGGGGTAATTCGTAATCACTATTGGGACAAACAACTGAACTTTTAGGTTTGTAATATGTAAAATGCAGATTTAAATCAACATTCAATAAAGAAACATTGCTTGTGTAGTGAATTATAATATATTTTTAATATACCCAGAGTTATAATTGTAGATACTAAATGTTCTTAATTTGTGATTTAAAAATCGTGGTAAGAGCTTGAACATTTGGTCAGCTTTACTTTCAAGTGATACAACTTCAAGTAAGGCAACTTAAACATGGTGTTCTATATTTTTGGCTCGGACACTTGTGCCTCAAGTGCCCGAAGTGAGCTATTGTGATCAACCTTTGTCTGTCGTTACTGGGTGTGTGTTGTCAACTGATAAAAAATTGCTTCTCTCGAGGCCACATTTTGATTACCAAAATGAGTGTAAAGCATAAAGCATAGATTTTCTCTAAATGTTTGTCTGTTCGTCCGTAAGTTCAAATGTCCTAAAGGGTTGTGTTTTTATTTCCTCTTTAACAAATGGGTGGATCTTTTATAAACTTATTCCGTGATAGCTCTAGTTCAGTATGCAATTTTCAAAAAACTTACCACATATCTACACCATGTGGATATGGTGTGTCTCATATAAAACCAATATCCCTGGCTTGAAGGTCAATGTCAAGTTTTAGCATAATACAGCTTCACTGGACTGTCACTTCATCATTAATCAATCAATGTTTCATATCCTGGCACATGCAAAAAAGTTCAATTTTTCACCATGAGTAGTCAGCTGTAAAATCCATGTCCCAAATTCACAAGTCAATGTAATATTTAGAGGTCAAAAGAAACATTTTGCCATAATACAGCTTATCAAGAACAGAGGCGGATCCAGGACTTCTGGTTAGGGAGGATATTGAAAGATTTGCTGGGGATCCTGGGGGCTCCAGGGTGGTGCAGGGCAAAGCCCTGCTAGGGGTCCCCCATCCCTGTAAGCTCCACGATTTTATTGATTTTGAAGGCTTTGACAAACACTTTTGAGCATGTCACGCTTTATGAACTTTCATCAAAGTACCTTCTTATAATGCCAAAAAAGTGCATAGTTTATATGTAATACGGATGGATATAGCCGGAAGAAATGCTATAAAGAAGAACACACTGACAGTTATCAGGCTTGTGGCGAAAAATAAGTAAANGGGGGGGGGGGGGGCTCAAATGTTGCCATCTAATATTAGACTATGACTTATTTAAATAGGCCAATCAATCAGTACTGCCCAGGTTTCCACTAGGAGCATCATTGTTTATAATATTGTGCATCTTTTTTGTATCAATTTTTTAATATATAGCTGATTTAGTTCTATTTAAACTTATTTTTCTTGGGAGTTACTGAAATCCAGATATTTTTTTTCTTTTGATTTGCTTTTGGTAAACAAACTGTCAGTATCACTGAAGGTATCACTTGATTTTCTGGAATGTGTTTAATATATAAAATGAATTATACACACGTATTTTATATAACTGAGTTTGTTTTAATATTTTTATTCAGAAAAGGAGCATTTAGAAAGTGTATCTTTTGCCTGCCTAAAAGGTTGATGTCACTGGAGGGGCAGATAAAAGTTGCGAGAATACCAGATCTTGTTGCCAGTTATGGTTTTCGGAGTTTCGCTGAGACTACCCAGATGGAAGTCATTGCTATCTTACCTTCCTGTGGCATAATGACTCATACAATTATATATTAAAAGCTTGACACAATCCAAGATACTCTTTATTTTATTAATGGTACATACGAAATTAATGCCGGCAATTTGCATGAATTTGACAGGTTTTGATAATTACCCATGGTCCTGATCCCTTTGAAATATTAAATGTTGGATTAACAAGAGATTAAGAAGAGTAGATTCTAAATATGTTTAGCCTGTGAATCATTGGTCTCAAATCGGCAATTTCAGGGATCCATATTTAGAAAATTCTAGCATCTTAAAATGCTAGGTTTTCGTGTTACCCTTTAGAATAACCGTATTACCATTCATTAATGACTCGATCTTAATAAAACATTGTCATAATATTAACCTTGACAATATCTGTCCCAGTTGAAATTTTAGTCATGTGTGTCCAAAAACAAAATTATTAGGTCACGTCTAATAAAAACCTTATAACCATTCTTTATTATGCAGTCTTCATAAAAAATAGTTAGAATATTTATCTTACCAATATCAGGGCCATGTTTGAATCTTGAGTCAATTGGGGTAAAAAACAAGGTCAATCTTTAACAATTTATTAACCTTCAATTATGTAAGCGCTTCAGGGCAATCACGGCCCCTGGTGTTTCCAATAAAGCATATAACTTTTCCTGCATGTTGTGTACTCAGCAGCTTTGCAGATTTTACTCCAACTTTCAAAGCAGAATGCTCTTAATGTGTCAGTGCTGATAAAAGAAAGAATTTTCGCAGCAACATTGTTTGATAGAATTATGTCTTTCAGTTTGTATCCCTCTACAACAGCTGGGTAGATTTCGCTCAAATTTGAAAAGCTGAAGGAGATTGTAAACTTAAAGGGAATACATTGTGTATGGTACCAACTTTGGCAGAATTATGGCCCTTGCTCTTTTTCGTTGAGCGCCTTTGCTGAAATCATCATCTAGCAGTCACAACGGACGGTTGAGTGTTTGTGCCGTCATGGGCAAGGTTGTTTGGACTATGTCTTTGTAATTCCTTATGCAGTAACACAAATGTTCACCACGTGCAAATGTCTTTCCAGATGTCTTTCCGCCTGTATGACAGACTGTCTCCTAGCTTAAAGCTAAAGGTCAACCTAAAGGTAAAATGTGAATATATTAACCAACATTTGAACTTACACACTTTGGTATTTAAGTTCAATTTAGTTTGGACATTAAGATAGTTTCGAAACAAACGTTGATCGTTAGGGCATCTATGTCAGCGGAAACAATTAAGTTGAACTTCTCTTTTAAAAGTTAAAAAAAAACTTTTTTGTTTTCATTTCAGTTTGCTGGACAAAACATGCTGATCAGGAATGTGAACCACAGAGAGCCAGTGTTACCATTTGAGTGATCATAAAAAGAAAAACTAAGGCATTTTATTATCATATTGTACACACAACATAAATGTATAGCGTACAGCTCATTTTATTTTACTGGTGTTGCAGAAATGTAATTTGAAATATATTCCAACATTCTATAACGAATAAAAATTAAAAAGTAACGAGTAATTAAAAATATGAACAATAAAAAGTAGTAGAACAAGTTTTCTCAAGCCATAAGGGAAGAGCAGTGGAAGTGACTAGTAAACTATTAATCCAAGCTCCACCAGTGGAACTCCAGATGTTTATAAAACTGTTGGTCATAGGGAAAAAACAGCGGGAATAACCATCTAAAACACTGGTAAACTCTGGCAACAGAAGTTAGTGACTTCATAGGTTACTGTATATAAAACTGTTGGTCATAGTGAAAAAGCAGTGGTATTTACCATCAAGAAAACCGTTGGTCATCAGGAAGTGCAGTGGGAGTGACTGTCTTCGAAAGTGATTGTCAGAAGATTAAGCAGTGAAAAAGATCATCTAGAAAACTGTTGGTCTCAAGATGAGCAGCGGAAGTGATCACCTACAAATATTTGGCAGGACGTCCACTCTCCTATGGTTTCATATAAAATTTTACATTTTGACCGTTGTCGTATATTTTTGTGTAATTTGCCCAAATTCCTATAAATTTCTATATTTTTGCAAAAACTTTAAACACTTTGTCAGTAAAACATTTTTGCTTAATTCTTGATGAAAAGCGTGAGATATTAATTTGTATGCACCCTTTTAAAAAAAGGGGGGTACTGTTTTTGGCCTGTCTGTCTGTCATTCTGTCCCAAAACTTTAACCTTGGTTAAAGTGTTGTCATAACTTTTGCAATATTGAATATAGCAACTTCATATTTGGCATGCATGTGTATCTCATGGAGCTGCGTAAAAGGTCAAGGTCATCCTTCAAGGTCAAATGATAACAAAAACAAACCGGCGCAGTAGGGGGCATTGTGTTTCTGACAAACACATCTCTTGTTTTCACATGTACACAGATGATAATCAATAAGCGAACATATATTTCAAAACATTTAATTAGTCTTTGGTGTAATTGGGCTTGTTTGAATTCAAGCATGCTGTTTTGGCTTACCTGAGCACAACCTGCTCATGGTGAGCCTTTATGATCGCCTTTTGTGCGTCATGGGTTACCCCCATGGTGTGGGGCAGTTTTCCTTATATGGCTATATTGAAACCTTGTGAACACTCATTTTAGTCCAATCGTCATGATCGGAACATTCATTCAAATGGACGCTTGGCCGAATTCGAAATGGTTGTTGTTTGTCAAAACAAAAATGGCTTATTGGGGGCAGCTTTCCTTATTTGGCTTTACTGAAACCTTGTGAACACTCTTTAAGTCACATTTTTAGTACAATCTTCATGAATTTTTGTCTGAATATTTGTTCTTATGATTGCTCGGGCAGGTTCGAATATTGTTCCAGTCTGTTGAAAACATTGCTGCTAAGGGTGAGGCAGTTTTCCTTATTTGGCTATAGTGAAACCTTGTAAATTCTCTATTATCATTTATGTCAAATCTTTATGAAATTTGGTGAGAATATTTGTCCTTATATAAACTCGGCTGAGTTTAAACTGGGTAGCATAAAGTCAAAAACTATGTCAATAGGTCAAATTTAAAAAAAGCTTGTTTTCACTTGAGAAGTCGCATTGTTGTAGAATGTTTCTGAAACTAGGTCAAAATATTATTCTGCTCTTATGATATCTCAGAGAAGTTTGAAAATACTATTTTTTCCAGAAATTAAATATTTATTTTCTCATAAAGTTATTCTATTATTCTTTACTCCTCTTTCTCAAAATTGATTAATTCCTTCGGGTCTCATGTGAGTGCCATAGGGCCCATTGCCCACTTGTTTACTATTTTGATTTTTGTTGTAAAATTGTAATATTGCCGAACTGTGAGCAAGTCCCTTTAAAAAAAGCCCAGCTTTTGTTTATCGGTATCTTGTTGTCCTTATAAAAAAAAAAATATGTTTTCAATGAAACATTAAAAAACACCCTATCTATGATGCTGACAGCCTAGATATTTTTTATTCAGCGAAGCATCATGTAAATGTAAAAAAAGTAAACACAATTTTGTCATATCATAAAACTGGCCATACCCTGGAGGTCACATGGTAAAAAACGACCTTTAGAAAAATAACTTTTAAAATTTGAATCAGTTAAATATATTGTGATAACTATGTGATGAGCTTTTTCCTTCAACTAATCGCTTTCATGGTGTAAAGAAAACATGCCTACTTACAAAGTAAGTGGGAGATCTGGGTTCAATTCCCAGTGAGAGTAGAAGTCACAAGGAAAAATGCTTATTGTTTGAAGTATTTATCATTTTACACGCTTCAGATTGTTTTTTTCTTTGCCCTTTCAGTAACATATACAGCAATTTATCTGATAGTAGTTATGTCTACTATTGAGTGTCATTAATAAACTACACAGAAATGAATTACCATTATTATTACAAGGACATTGTTGCCATTATCATAGCAGACCTAATTGTTTGTAAATGCCTGAGTGCTGTATATTGGACGACCTGCACATTACGTTTTTTTTATGTCCTTTAAGCATTAGTTTCGATAATTAAATCAATTTATAAGTTATAACATTTATTAATGTTATCTTAAGCGACATTTATTGTGTGGTATAAGTATTGACATTAATTTACATCATCCATATGTGTTGTTCTGTATCTTCAATTAATATTAAAGGCGCAATAACTCAGGCCATTATTATAAGCATTCACACGCATGTCCTTCCAAGATCGGATGATAATAAAAGAATGCAATTGCTATTATTGTTAAAGAGGGCTTAAACAAAAAATCGCCCCAGGTTAATAACATGAAAGAGTTGTGTACAACCATATGTACAACTTATCTATTCATTTAAAGAATAAATTGGTCGCCTTCAAACGTGTGTATATATAACGAACCTTTTTCAAAGGTCTGCTTCTAATGACAGTGTTGTAACAACAGTAATACAGTTAACACAATATAACTAATTAACGAATGGCACAGTGACCTACTGCAATGTATTTGACTGCATATTAATGTACTGTAAAGCGTTACACAATCATGACATCTGTTTCTTTATCACAAGATAACAAGCGGTACATAATTATATATTTCATGATGTAGAGTATAAAAAAATCATTATGGAATAGCAATCTGCAATATCTGTTTTGGTTCCTTACTTACAGGAACAATATACTTTTATTTGAAATTCACCCTATCCGAATATACCGTCACGAGCATTTATAAGAATTTCTTCAATTCAAGAAACGATCACATTCTGTTTGTAATTTGCTATTGATAATAACGAAAACACAATGTTCATCAAATGAGAACGTGTGTGATATTAAGAACGTTTGTGTGAAATTGAACTTTTTTAGTCGGAAAAACTATACTAATTGTTCGCAGCATAAGTAAAAATGAAACAATATGTATAACTATATAGCGTCATGTTATTGCGAACGCAAAGCATAAAGTCATTATACGGACGTAATCATCCAATACTTGCATTCCACCGTGGCCCCATGTTATTGTCAACAGCATATAGTCCCAATACGGGCATAATCATCTAGTAGTTACATACCCCCGCAACCCATGTTATTGTCAACGCTAAGCATAAAGTCACAATACGGGCATCATCATCTAGTAGTTAGATATGCCGGCAACCCCGTATTATTGTCAACGCTCAGCATATAGTCACAATACGGGCATCATCATCTAGTAGTTAGATATCCCCGCAACCCCATGTAATTATCAACGCCAAGCATATAGTCACAATATGGGCATCATCATCTAGAAGTTAGATATCCCCGCAACCCAATGTAATTGCCTAAGCATATAGCCACAGTACGGGCATCATCATCTAGTAGTTAGAGATCCCCGCAACCCCGTGTTATTGTAAACGCTAAACGTATAGTCACAATACGGGCATCATCATCTAGTAGTTAGATGTCCCCGCAACCTCGTGTTATTGTCAGCGCTTAACGTATAGTCACAATACGGGCACCATCATCTAGAAGTTAGATATCCCCGCAACCCCATGTTAATGTCAACGCTAAGCGTATAGTCACAATACGGGCATCATCATCTAGTAGTAAGATATCCCCGCAACCCCGTGTTATTGTCAACGCTAAGCATATAGTCACAATACATGCATCATCATCTTGTAGTTAGATATCCCCGCAACCCCGTGTAATTGTCAACGCTAAGCATATAGTCACAATACGGGCATCATCATCTAGAAGTTAGATACCCCCGCAACTCCGTGTTATTGTCAACGCTGAGCATATTGTCACTATACGGACATGATCATCTACTAGTTTGATACCAACGCAACCCCTCCTAACACATGCTCGTTCTATACAAGAAACTGGCATATCGGATATACCCGCCTACCCCATGCTCGTATATAATAAGCAATGCCGTATCACACCAGTTCTACACTCAAAAGTCATACAGTGAATATATAGAGTTAGGGTAACTAACCCTCGACATATCTCTAACAGCTCCCCAACGTGTTCTGTTCTGCTAAGATCATGCCATGTAAGAAATAATATGATTTTGCTGTGTTTATTTCTATTTTGATAAATGCTAGTTTGTGTGTTTCAATTGCGCTGCTAATAGTTTAAATGAACTGGGAACTGCAAAACTATCTCAATACTTGACCGAACTGGTACCCCAACATGTAGGATCTATTGCGAGGTATGATCTTCAAAATTCAAAACAAAAATCCTTCCCGCAGTTATTCGATAATTGAACGTATAACCGAAAGATATTTAAAGTAGTGCATCGCTTTACATATTAAATTCCAAGCTAATCAGAAGCTTTGTTAAAACTCCGCCATATAAGTATGAAGGTAAACGCGAAAAAACATCATTTCGTTGCTTTTTTGTTTGTGCGGTGCTATTGAATCTAACCATCACTTTTTCATATGAAATGAAATTCGCACTGAATTAACAGCATATCCAGTATAACTAGCGAGGTGGACATCGATTTACTTTTTTTTGGATGAACCTATCTCGGCGAAAAGGAAAATTCAAAGATGTACACTGTATTTACCAAAAGAAATGCAGTACATTTGTTTAAACTAAAGAATTCATTTATTTGTTTCGCTTGTCGTCTGGGACAGACGTACACGGTTGTTTGAACTTTAATGTGTGTGTAACTTGTTTACTTTCGGAACATTTCCCACGCTGTTTGCCTTTTCTTTTATGAATAAATACAAAATATATATCAGAGTGACCTCTGTAAATTGCGTTAGTTGATTTCTGCCACATTATTCTGGCGTGTTGGCGGGTTTGAGAGGCGCCATCACCAGAACACGACACATATACGCGCCGATACGAAACAAAAAAATAAAGCCGATACGACTAGTTAAGAAACATGTTGGCATGTCATAGGTTTGACGACTTTCAAACCCGCCAGCGACAATATAGATGGAGTGCCAGTTGCTGCAAGTTTGTACCAACCAGAATGACAACACGACACTAATATCTCTTGTTACTGCGCCATCATTTGGCTAATCTGGACGACACGTAACGCACAAACATGGGAAAATTGTGTGACCTTAGTTCAAGGACTTTAATAACTGAAAATAATTTCACTGCACATTATTTAGGAAGATAGTTTTTAAAGATTATTAATAAATTAATTAATTAAATCATTATCAGTTGTTAACTTTGCCAGTGTGAATGGAATTTTAAACAATTACAATGCTTAATAAAGTTTTTTTAAGCAGTTCAGTCTGATAATTTTGTTCCGGTAAATGATGATACGTTATATCATTTAGATGACAAAACAACTGAATAAACAGGGAAAAATTGAGCCAAACTTCTTTCCAACACTTTAGGTTTGAGATATGTTCCGTTTCAATATATTACTGACACTCTTCAACCTATACCAGACTTAGCGGCACAATATTGTTAACAGTAGTAAAACCCTTGAAATCACATACTTTATGTTGGCATACGAAAATCCCAGGAACCATCAGAACGACACGACCGTTTGTGTTGGACAATCAGAGAGAAGCCTGTGACATAGGCAGTGGTTACTGCCCCACTGGTCTTCATGGTGATGTTTCCTCCATAGGGAGTGGACAGCTCTTTACATATAACTGCAGGAACAGCCATCAGGCTCCTTTGTCATCAATAATCCTAACACATCATTTATACTTGACTTCTGATTTTAATGTGAGTCAATTAAAAGCCAGGTTACATTTTAACCATCTAGTTACCAACAGGGATTATAGAGCTACCTGCTGGACACGAGGCTTCTATTTTAAGATGATGGTATTATAAAATAAAAACATGCATAATGAACAAAAGTACAATATTAACAGTCTTACTTTTTGTAAACTATGCTTAAATGAATCAAAAGACCACTTTAATGACAAGTAATACTCTTTAATTATTTTAAAGAACACTTGAAATGTGCATAGCAAGATTAATGCAATAGAATAAACTTTAAGACAAGATGTGAATGGCCAGTGTTTAGTATACGGAAATACCATATGAGTCGCGCTCTGACAAAATGGGGTTAAATGCATGTGCGTAAAGAGTCGTCCCAGATGAGCCTGTGAAGTCCACACAGGCTGATCAGAGACGACACTTTCCGCATAAACTAGATTTTCGTCAAGAAGAGTCTTCCTTTAAAAGAAAACAACAACAAGCAAATTCGTTGAATTTATATCCCCTGCCAATCTAGAGCTTTGTCACAGACGTGATATACACCCCCACATGCTGCATTGACACAGAATATATACAAAGGGCAATAACTCCATTATTAACAGATGGTGTACAATGCCATTTGGCGTGCATCGTTCATATATATACTCATACCAAGTTTCAATTCAATCCGCCAAAGCACTTCCAAGATATGGCTCCAGACACAAAAGTGCCGGACGGGCGGACTACGCAAACACTATATCCCTCCGCCTTTGGGGGGGGGATATTAAAAGCCTAAAGTGTTGTCCCTGTTTAGCCAGTGCGGACTGAACAGGCTAATCTGGGGCGACAGTTTACGCAAATGCATTAAACCCCCTTTTTATAGAGATGGGCTCACATTCAAGTTATTTTAGTCCTTATAACATATCATTTACTATTAACCGCAGATAGGGAAAGTGCTGTTCCATGCGCTGTCACTACGGCAACTGATGACCAACTCGCCCACCAGCGTATAGCCAACGTCACATGAGAAGTTCATGTAGGTCTGTAGCACACACTGCATACACCAGGATTCACATTCAGTGTGTTGCACGTATCTAGAAAATAACAACAGGCAGCATTAGGAATAGCTTGCATGAGGCAAAAGCATGATTTCCAAAGTGTATGAATTCCAAAAAGAAATTTGGGAACAATATATTTTATTAATAGTCTCTTACAATTTTTTGCTCTAATATGCAGCATCTCTTCATAGCCCCTCGATTTTTCACTGGTATTTACAAACATAATACAACATGAATTACCCAATGTTGCATTCAGCAAATTCTATTCTGAATAATATTTACTGGTAAAATGTAATTTTTTATTTTATTTCTTGTATAAGATCGTTCACCTATACTGTCTTTTTCTGGTACTTGGTAATGTTTCTAAAACTAAAAACACGCAAAATACTTTTCAAAAATAAAATAAGTTATGCTTTTAATGATGACAATATATTAATTCTGAAACATACATACCACAGGTAGGCACTGTTGCTAGTGAAGTGTTGTCAAACGTTGTGTCACATGAGTATGTTGTAGCCCCTCTTAGTGTGTAACCCACATCACATGTAAACACAACTGCACTCCCATTGGTTAATACTGTCAGATGTCCGTTGGTCGGCTGGGTAAAACTCTTGCAAACTATAATGGAATTAAGTAACTTTCACATTACTGTATCTAGGAGCAGAAAATAAAGAAAATAACTTTAAACATGTAAATAACAAACGATAATCTTTGTAATTTATTGCAGTCAAATTATTCTCCAGAACGGTCGGAAAATGTACAGAAATAATAGATCTAACAACAAGGCTTCAATGAGGTAACTACACTGCTTCTACAAGGTAAACTTCCATGGCTTCAATAAGGTAAACTTCCATGACTTCTATAAGATAAACTTCCATTGCTTATATAAGGTAAACTTACATTGCTTCAATAAGGTTTACTTACACTGCTGCAATAAGGTAAACTTCCATTACTTCTATAAGGTAAACTTACATTGCTTCAATAAGGTAAACTTACACTGCTGCAACAAGGTTAACTAACATTGCTTCAATAAGGTAAACTTCCGTTGCTTCTATAATGTAAACTTACATTGCTGCAATAATGTAAACTTACATTGCTTCAATAAGGTAAACTTCCATTTCTTCAAAAAGGTAAACTTCCATTTCTTCTATTAGGTAAACTTACATTGCTTCACTAAGGTAAACTTACACTGCTGCAATAAGGCTAACTTACATTGCTTCAATAATGTTAACTTCCATTACTTCAATAAGGTTAACTTACACTGCTGCAATAAGGTAAACTTACATTGCTTCTATAAGGCAAACTTCCATTGCTTCTATAAGCTAAACTTCAATTTCTTCTTTAAGGTAAACTAACATTGCTTCTATAAGATAAACTTACACTGCTGCAATAAGGTAAACTTACATTGCTTCTATAAGGTTAACTTAGATTGCTTCTATAAGGTAAACTACCATTGCTTCTATAAGGTAAACTTACATTGCTTCAATAAGGTAAACTTACACTGCTGCAAAAAGGTTAAATTACATTGCTTCTATAAGGCAAAGTTACATTGCTTCTATAAGGCTAACTTATACTTCTTCTATAAGGTAAACTTACGCTACTTCTATAAGGTAAACTTACACTACTTCTATAAGGTAAACTACACTGCTTCTATAATATAATGTACGTTATTTTTAATAGCTCACAAACGTGGTAATTAAACACAGTTGAAGTTAAAGTAAACAAAAATCTTTCGTTCAAGCACACTACGTCACTAGCCAGGTCGCGAAAATGAATGACACGTTAAATAATACGCGTAGCACAGTCACAATTTACCAAATCACAATAAAACGATATTTCTTGTACGTAAAAAAAAACAATATAGAAATATGTAAACGCCGACAGGACTTCTTAATCTCAAAACGATGTCACAAACGTATCCGAATTCTGGATAAGTTGCAATACTAAATTCTGAATCTAAACAGTGTGGACACATGTGAGAATCAAACAGGGAGATAATTTCATTCTATATTGTCCTAAATGCGTTTCCGTTTAATGATTTTTCCATATGGTTATATACTCCATATATGGTTATATAAACATAGCATGCGCACTGGAAGTCTTTTTTTACTACTTCTCCATTTAAGGGCAATTTTTGTTGTCGCTCGCCAGGGACCAAAACACGTCTGTATGCGATGTGTGCATTTTGAAATTGTTCTCATTTATTGTAAACAACTGTCAAATTCATAATTCTCCGCGTTTGTTGGTTGTATTCGTGAAAATAATCTCCAAACTTAATGAACGTGAGCATCTAATTTTATAGATAATACTTATTGTTTGAATGAAAAAGTAATAACATATTTTCATGTATCATTAACTATCATAGTAATGGATGTTTTCTAAATAATGGAAACCTATTTTAAATTGTTTACAAGACATTAACTTTGCATAAATTTTGATTTCATTACTATCACAAATCTATTAATAGATGTAGCAATTAACCTATAGATATATACATACAACAGTTAGACACACTTTCATGACGCAGTTGGTAGCGCGTCGGTACTCTTAAATTTATTCCACAGACTAGTCAGTGGTTCGAGCTAACATTTTGTGATTTTTTTTCTAAAAACATTTTCAATATAAATTATGCCGATTATTCAATTATATTTTTGTTTCTTGGTCTTTAATGTAATGAAATTAAATATTTATTTCCAAGGTTAATTAATACTCATTAATTTAAAAACAAGGCGCTATAAAAAAAAGTACTATTAAACACCCTGTTAAGAAGATATAGGATACACCTGAATCCATATGTGCTGTCCGTCTGTCTGTCTATGTTGTAATTGAGTTGCAATACAATGACAAAATGTATGTTTGCGACAAATGCTGTCGAATATGCATTTGTTGATGGAAAGTGCATGGTAACAAAATAACAAGCTTCAATGCCTATTGGCCACATGATGCCAGGATTAAGCGAAACTGTGAACTAAAAAATCAGTTTGAGAATGGCTGACATTACACAAATACAAGTGAACATAATTTATAGTTACAATATATGAAAAAGTTGTATGTGTATCAATGCATTAAAATAACATTCAACACTTGCTCTCTGATAAACAAGTGGAAATAATGTTAACTGTAACATATATACTATATCTATAAATATATTTTAATATCAAATTTTGATTGGCGACAGTGGGTATGGCTGCTCACGACATCTCATGACCCCATACCTTAGACCAGCAAATCTAGCTCAGGAACGATTTAATCGTTCCCTGTGTAGAACACGAATTATAAAATTGGACAAACTTTTGGAATTTTAAAGAAGAGGTTTTGCATACTAAGAAAAATAAGAACAAATCCACAAAGGGCTGTACAAATCATATGTTCATGCATTGTGCTACACAACATTGCAATCATTTACAATGAACTGAATGATATTCCAGAAGGAAATCACATCTTGCCTGTTTACAGCAATCAAGACAATGATGATGAAAACATGGATGGGAGGGCAATAAGGGATTACATAACCAGGGTATTTGTTGAAGGATAAGTCTAAACAACATATAAAGGATATGTGAACTTGCAAAAGACAACGTATACACTAAATATGAATATTACAAAATGTGATTGTGCAATAAATAAATTTCATTGTTTTTTTTTAAACTTTGTTAAAGCATGCATTAACACATCTTCAGTATTGAGGGATATTAACATTCATACAAGGATACCATTTTTGTTAAAATAATTAATAATAAAACAAAAATGTATTCATCTGTCTATTATATTCATAAGTTTTCCAAAATTCAATGGGTAAAACTTTGTAAAAATATTGTTGAAATAACAGCTTAATCAAATGTTGATGACTCATTTCAAATTCACAAAACTGTATCTACGATTATTCTTGAATTTTATTTTGTCCATTTTATAAAGAATGTTTATTATTATCAATGATTTATATCTTGTAAGTAAATAATATCAAGAAGTGTCCCATTCATTCAACTTATATTCCTCTTTGAATCTACTTCATCTTTCAGTAACATAATACAATTACCAATGTAATATTTAACCTACATTTCTTCCAGCACACAAACATTGACTGGAATTTTATAAGTACAAAAGGACACACAATCATATTTCTATATTAGAAATAGAGTTATGGAGTAGTTGCACACAAACTAATATTTTTGTTTAATACAAAAAGGGACATAGATCTACTATATTGCATGTCAGAGTTATAGCACTTGGGCACATATTGACCCTAAACACATTTGGCATGTTTCATTTGAATACCTGTAATGAAAGCACATGTGGATTGGTTCTTATTTTCCTTGATATGCCAAACCTGTTTGGGTGAGTGGTATAACTTGGACTATTGAAGATGCTGAATTTGTATCTTTTCTGAAATTTGATATTGTTTCACAATAATTTTGGCAATTGCTGACAATCCACAAATTCAGCATCTTCAATGTCTACACACTGTTTAAAACTTTGCCATTGTAATATAATGTTTTTGCATGTAAATATAAAGAATAGTGTTCTTCATTTGTTTTATTTTTAAATGCAGTAATGTTTTTTTCCAATTAGATTTTCTCAATTTCTACCGTTAATTTGTTTATTTCTAGATTTAACTTTTCTATGTCTTTTTCCATATTTTTGCAGATTTCTGCGTAGTTAACGTATTGCAGGACAATCTTTTATAGGCCTTCTTTGTGAATGCTGAGGTTAAAAAAGTGTAATTTTGATAAATGGACTTGTTCTTATGTTATGACATTCAAATGTTTAAATCAATACATATCGCATATTCATTAGTACTTAATGCTGACATATTTTATGCTAGTAATATTTCAAAGTATGCATGGTATTTTTTGCATACTTAATAATAGCATATTATACAGTGCTTGCTTTCTCAGATGGTATTGTCAATCCAGTTTTAAGAACTAGTATTCCATCAATGCAAGTTTCATACTTTTAAAGTGTCCTCTTAATACCTCTTAATATAGACACACTATTCGGGATTTTCGTAATTAAGAAGTTGTCTCCCATTCGGGAAGGTATCACGAGTATCCCGGGTAAAAAGCGGTCCGTCTAAAATGCGTATATGACTCATATCCGCGGATATGACCGAAAAGTGCGGATATGGACGAATATAAGCAATATCGACACTTTTTCTGCAATGTTCATTTCAATGTTCAATGAAAAATACACAATATGTATTTAATATGCATAGTAAAATATCTTATATTTGATTGTTACTATATATTATATTTTATTGGTACGTAAAAATATGCACGTTATTTTATTTATTCAAATGAACAAAGGATATCGTAGTGCTACATTTAAATGTTTCAAGAATGATTATAACCATTATAGTTGCGCTGTTATTGAAAAGCAA
Organism: Dreissena rostriformis; assembly: GCA_007657795.1. NCBI lineage: Eukaryota > Metazoa > Mollusca > Bivalvia > Myida > Dreissenidae > Dreissena > Dreissena rostriformis. Next base: position 25,012 of record VMBQ01006707.1, on the reverse strand, counting down.
TGCATGTCCCGCAAAAGTTTTAGATTTTTCGTTAATATTTCAACAGTTCATATTCAATATCCCGAAAAGTTAAAATACGAAGCCTATATGTTAAAGATCAATATTACAGCTGTTACATTCACTTATAAAACATAATATTAACGAAAAATCTAAAATTTTAGCGGGACATGCATTGCTTTTCAATAACAGCGCAACTATAATGGTTATAATCATTCTAGAAACATTTAAATGTAGCACTACGATATCCTTTGTTCATTTGAATAAATAAAATGACGTGCATATTTGTACGTACTAATAAACTATAATATATAGAGGACATTTGTTGGATTCGGTGGATTATCGATTTTAAAGTGATATTATGGGCATTTTTTACTGTTTAATTGAGGTAAAAAGAATTAACAGGTCAAAAGATTTAGTTAAAATGTGGTTACTGACCAATTATCTGCAACTCATCTTGCTACCAGTTGTTTATAAAAATATATATAATATTCGATATTTTACATGACTCACCCACTCCTCTAAGCCGAAATGATCCGTAAAACAAAATAGTGTCTTTGTGTCTTATGAACGAATCTTCACTAAAACTAAATTAAGATTCACATCGTAAATCGAATCATTTGTGTCGTCAGTTGTCAAAACGAAAGTACAGTTGATATTCAAATGCATTATTTTTCTCTTTCCGGGATATTGTTTTAGTAAGTTGATGCTGCATTAACAAATATAAGTGTATATGAATTGAAAACACCAAAATTAAACAACGGTTGCGATAGACACCTATCAACTGTTAGATGCCCATAATATCCCTTTAATTCACGAGTGATCATAGAAATCTTGTTCATTTTATGTGTCGGACATATTATTCATTATAAGTAATGAAATGTTCATGAATTTGTTGGTTTATATGCATAACGCTTAAATGTATGTATGTATGTAAAATTATATAGAATAAAAGAAATACATTATCAAAATTTGACTAGATCTATTGTGTTTTATTTTACCCTTTTAATATCATATTAAACTTTTTATGACAAAAATAAGATAAATACCTCATGTTTATCCAAATATGTCTTACATTTGGTGGCTGAATTCATAGGAATGGATGAAACTATAGGGGAAACGTATATTTTTATACCCTTTGAACATGATGTTGACAATTTGGATTATGACTACAAAACATGGTACCTGTCTGGTACTTACGAATGGAAATGTAGGGCAGAGGTGACAGGGATATTTTCTGGAAGTGGCTGTCTTAATATACGCTGCTTTCTTTCATGTTTTGGTACTACTTTGCGCTGAGGTAAATTTTCAGTAGGAATTTTGTTTCGGACGCGAGTATACGCCGTTGGAAACCAATTTTGCCGGCTAATTGCTGTCATCCAAGCTTTTCTTGTACATGAGTCTTTAGGCAATTTATGTAATGTTACTTTTTTTGAAAATTTACCGGTTATACCGCTAAAATTATGGCATTTAACGATGGAACAGTAGTATTTCCCCATTGTTTTCCTTAACACCGGAAGTAGGTATACCTACCCGCACGAACGACAACTCTGTCAAGACGGAATTACGAAAATCGGGACACATTGTTTAAGAGTTTAACTAAAGATTTTCGGTGGGATAATGACGTCATTTCGTCAAAAAAATGACGTCATTTCACAGTAAAAAGTGAAAATTATCGATAATTTTCACTGTTAATTTTCACTGTTTGAAACATTGAAATTATCAGTTTTCATTCACTGATATTTCTCAATAAACCACCGGAAAGCATAAAATAAATAGTAACAATCAAATATAAGATATTTTTACCTTGCATAAAGTTATTAAAGCACTACAAATATAGATCCTTTATTGGATAAACCACATTCGTCGATTTTATCATATTCGCGCATTTGAAATCATCATTTATTTTCAAATGAAAAATGCTACTTGAAACAGTGACATTTCAGACAATATTTACTGCATTCATAACATTCAGTATATTTAAATAAACATTTTGATTTCAAATAAAAATATAACCAGGGAAAAGTAACATCATTAATTACTTGTGGTCTGGCGATAATCGGCCCAAAAATAATTTACTATTTTCTAAAGCATATTGTATATCTAAATACTAAAGTTTTGAGACGACATCAAGAATAATAATACATTCAGTATATTATATAAACATTATGTAAACTTATACAACAAAACATATGTGGTGTCGGCATGGTTATATTGTTTGTGGTGTGTAGCCCTAAAACAATATTCTGGCACTTCGTCATGTTCGCGGATATGAATTTAGAGTTGGAAAAATGATAATGTCTATTAAATTGTTATATTTTGAGACAATACTAACATATTTAACACATATTGTGTATTTTTTTATTAAACATTGCAGAAAAAGTGTCGATATTGCCTGTATTCGTCCATATCCGCACTTTTCGGTCAATCCGCGGATAGGGGTCATATTCGCATTTTAGACGTACCGCTTTTTACCCGGGATACTCGTGATACCTACCCGAATGGGAGACAACTTCTTAATTACGAAAAGACCCAATGCTCTTGGAAACATTCAGAATGAACATTCGTAAGGACAATAACTGTGATCTTATGCACTGCACTTCCCTCCGATTAGAGCTACCATAATATTAAGTTTCAAGTTGACAACTCTTTAAGTGGTTAAGATTTGCTCTGGACAAATTGAAAAATAAATTTAAACATATCCAAAAACGTACATTCTTTTCGCTTCATGTCTCTACTGACATTACTAATGGAATCTGAAACAACGAAAAATTACATTGTCACTTTAAAAATCAACATTATTAAATTCAGTGATGTTTTCAAGGCAATAAAATGGACAACTAATGTTAATATACTCAACTTAAGTTAATGTATAATAATGCCAGCGTTAAATTTCAAACACAATGTTTAATATTAAATAAATGCATGTTTTTTCTTTTGTTTTGTTTTATATAAGTGTAAATCTCTATTATATTGTATTCTGTGTTCAATGTGATGTATACATTATATGGTTTGCATTTTTAATGTGATGTATACATATGGTTTACATATACATGTAAATGATATTCTATTTATTTACCATTATGTTCTTCACTGAATGCTGTTGTGGCACTCTCATATGAAGAAGCTGCAAAAATCAGCAAAAATTTATTAAAACAGATAACTTTGTTAAACACATATGCACATACACTTAGGCCCATTAATAATATGTGTACACGTAACAATGCCTAGATTTAATATATCTGTAACCACAGTTAATTCAAAGTTTATTTAATATGGAAAAAATAGTGATTTAATTATTTTTCGAAGAAGATAAAATTAATTGTAGCATAGTGTGTTATTAAGTGTTTATTAATAAGAACAAGATAAATGTGTTATTGTATTGCTGTTGTTGTTTTTTAAACTTGATTAAAAGTACTTACAACTTATAATGCAAACAAAACAAACAATGATAACTGTAAATCATATGATTATGTAATATGTGTATAAGTTATATTCACGGACATGCAAAAATGGGCTTTAGCCATTTGCGACCAAGAGCTTAACTGTCCGCTATAACGTCACGAAAGGTTTCGTGGTCAAATTAGCAGAGAGGGTAGCGCTTAACCAGACTGCGCAGGTCTGAAGCTACGCGCACCGCATATGTCATAAGACCGATTTTCGCAAAACGCGGGTCAATTAAGTTAATTTGATTCATTTATTTTTAGCTCTCACTTGAATGCATTTTAAGTGAATAATTTATAAATCGGTAATAATGTGTACGGTAAGTAATTTCTTTTCTTTTTTCAATGAATTTGTGAATTTACAAATATGTATATTTATGTGCATAATGGTTTAATGTTATGACCACCATTTCGTTGTCGTTCTCGGTGGGTGAAGAACGTTTTATTAAAACGTTGGTATACCAACTTCGAATAATTTGCAATATGGACACTTCTTGTTGGTAGGAAAACGTTTTTTAATAACGCTATAAACACTCATAATCGTGCAGTTTTTCCGTCTGCAAACTAATCCAAAACCAAAATAAAAATACGCCATACGTGGAAAGAACAGTGAGTCAGTGTTCCATGTAATGCGGAAAAGAATGTTGTCATTGTTTCAACAAGCGACGGTTTCCGTTTTGTAGTGCTCGCCTTATAAAACGGAAATGATAATCCTTGTATCTGTTAAACTGATCAGGGGATCCAAGTGGATTTGTTTTTTTTACAAACTATTTATATGAGTCTCGCTCAGTGAAAATGGGGTTTATTGCATGTGCGTAAGGAGTCGTCCCAGATTAGCCTGTGCATTCCGCAGTTCGGATACTTTGTAAACGGTGTTAGGGCCTCAGCAGAGTTATCTTAAGAAAAAATATATGAATCAGCCGCGCTCTGTGAATAGAGGTATAAATGCCTTTGCAAAAAGTGTCGTCCCAGATTAGCCTGTTCAGTCCGCACAGGCTTATCAGGGACGACACTTTCCGCTTTTATTGTATTTCTCGTTTAAAGGAAGACTCTTCTTAGCAAAAATCAAGTTGCCGGAAATGTCGTCCCTTATAACCCTGTGCGGACTGAACAGGCTAATCTGGGACGACACTTTTCGCACATGCATTTATACCTCTTTTCACAGAGCGCGGCTGATTCATATATTTTTTCTTACGATAACTCTACTGAGGCCCTAACACCGTTTACAAAGTATCCGAACTTATGTATATGTATATGTTTGACTATAACTTAAGTCGTATTGAACAGCTCAATACGCATGTATTTACCCAATTCAAAACTCGCAAATGTTTTAAGAACACTTAGAAAATACTGAATTGTGGGATCTTAATTGTAAACATTTCATTTTTGTGGGATGATTTGGAGATATGTGTTGGACCCGACGTACAGTATTGGAAAATACATGTTTTAAATTGCTTTCATTTTTATGAACGAAATATATGTTTCTTAAATTGTGCAACGTTTATTGACCTCAATTTATTTCGAAAGTCCCTTAACCAAGTTAGCAGTGTTGTTTTTTTCTTCACCATTTTGGGTGTGGGAACCCGGGTTCTGATTGGAAAAAATCGCGTCGTTTGGGCTTAAATTGAGATATTTGTGTTATATTATTTGTTTTATTTTTTGGTATAAAAATACTTATAAATTAAGAATACATGTGTTTTCAATATTGTTTTTACAAATGAATAAGGAAATACAACTTAATGTTGCAATCTATTTAAAAACGAATTATTTTATTTTATTGCATTATTTGGGGGAGCGGTGATTGCCTTCAATTGGGGATGTTAGGTTGTCGTATAGAAAAATATGTACTTTTTGAGATTGGGAATGAGAAAATTTGACAAAAAAGCACTTGTGAGGTAGTAATGTTCGATGTTTCGCTGTTTATTGATCATTCCAGTACGACACGATGCTCACTGATCTTCAACTGGACAACGAACACATTTATCGTTGTAAAACTGGTCATTAGCAACGCGCACAAAATTCCTAACTGAGCACAGCACAGTAAACTAAAGACCTCAGTTTAATTGCCAAATATGTCCATATTAGAAAACAAACCATTTTCGCATCTGTTTTGTTTATTGCCGATGAACATGAAATATTCGTTTATATTTCCCTAACGAAATACATCCGAGAAAGTATAAAATTTGAAAAATAATCTTTTCGCCTTGGCTGGATTTTTATTTAGAAGATACTTCCTTGAAACGAAGAATTCCCTAAAAACGGAAAGTGTCGTCCCTTATTAGCCTGTGCGGACTGAACAGGCTTATCTGGGACGTTACTTTAAACACATGCATTAATCCCAGTTTTCCCAGAGCGATGCTAATAAATATATGCGGGCCGCTTAATACCAGTCGCCTTTTTCAAGTATCACTTGTCATTTAAGCTAAGAGCATAGGCGAACATGGTACAACGTCCGAGACGCAATAGGCTGTATCGTTGATTTCGCTGACAATCTACTTTCTATTTAGATCTTTGATTTAGGAAGTCCAACAATCACAGCCGTGCAAAGTGGTGCACGTGCGAAGCGAAAGTTTCACAAGTTAAGCATTCAGTAGGTTAAGTGAAGCGAAGCGACATTGGTGAGCGTCTGGATACAAACTTCTATCATCGACGAGAAAAAAGTATGTTCTTTAAATATATAGGGCTTAATTGTGACGAATATGTCAATATCTGTGAATGACATATACTGTAGTATATATGTTGGATGCATATAAAAAATGTTAGGACAATTGTATTTACATTTTTTGAATACGTATGACGCTAAAAACGACTGTCTGCCTTTGGTGCAATCTTACTGATTTATACGAAATATCACGCTCAACGATTGTTCAGAGAGTTTGCATCACTCGAGTGGCTTGTTTAATGTCGTATGTAATGCCAAATAGTACACGCCACCAGACTGGTATATACTCTTGGAACAATCGATAAGCGCATTTTTTCTTTTATTATATACACTCAAGCACTTTTATTTTCTGAAAATTTCGACAACGCTTATTGTTGTGCAGATGATAATGCTTATAATTAAACAAAGGGTTTCACACTGTTTCTATAATGCATGATAATGACATTACATGTCAAAAAAGTAGTCCGTCATGACGATTTTTTTTTCTGTCGACATGTATTCCAGTGATTGATACTGCCTCATTTTGTTTAGATCTAAACTGGTATAATATAACAGGTGGCACCTAATTTACGGGCAAAAGCTTATTCCATATCGGTGTATTGTAATAAATCAGTAAATATCAGGGCATTATTGTTTACAAAAGCATTTTTTTCTTCCCATAAAATAATATTTCAGCCAAACAATTAAATCTTAAGTATTGCTTGATGCAACAAAATGCTTTTTACATCTCCAATCCGTTAGATCATAGCATATAAGTGTGTGCTGTTGTGATACTTTTTAGGATAATTAATTTAAAGCTGGCTAGGTTGCTGTAGCGTGGTATATATGGTTTCCGCCTAGTAACTATGAGGTCGCGGTGTCAATCCCCAAAGTTAGAATGCTCTCCAGATGACCATAAATACACCAAGCATTAATTCTACCCAGCAATCGGACTCAAGAATGTCTCAAAGAGCTTCAGGCTTTTGATGCAATTGAGCTAAAAATAAATAGGTTTCAACTAAAGTTGGCTAAAGCTCTTGATGATAGTTTAACCCATTTATGCCTTGTGGACTCTCCCATCCTTCTAAATTGGATCAATTTGTTTTCCAAAATTAGGGATGTCTAGTATATTAATTTCTATATTTAGAATATTTCTAACAGAAAATTCTTTAAGGAAACAGCGCAGACTGATGAGACGCCGCATTATGCGGCGTCTCATCTGGGTCTACGCTGTTTGCAAAGGCCTTTTTTCTAGACGCTAGGTATACATGGGTTAAACTGATTTTACGTAATCAAAACAACGTGATGGGTGAAATTAATTTGTATCAATGTATAATTAAAATATTTCAAAAATACAGATTTCTCGCATTGTATTACATTTCTTTTGCCACCTTTTGTTGCCTAGTTTTAAATTATGTCGCCACTAAAAAACAAGCTATTTATTCGCAACTACAACAAACTTATGTAGCCACAAAACAAATAATTGTGTAGCATTAATTAAATCACAGTACACTGCATACACTTAGAGTGTAGCTCTTTAGTAACACGTTGAATGCGAACAAACATAATGTTATATCATCAAGATTTCTTTATTGATACATACCAATAGCATACAACGAACATATATATATGTAAGACATGTTTAATATTGATTATTAAAATTTCTGGTAGACAAATAAAATTAAATGAACTTAAATGTTTTACATAAAGACAATCTGGAAATAAATAACATATTATTTAGATGCATTATGTGTCGTTCCTGATCAGCCCGTGTTTAAAACATGTGCTAATCGAAAACGACAATAAAGACACCAGCTTAAAAGTCACAATCCTAAAACTAATCAGAACCACAAAAGACATCTATTTTTTTAGATGCATGATGTTCCGTTCGGGATCAGTCCGTGTTTTAAACATTTGCAAACGACAATTTAGGCACCAGCATACAAGTCAGAACCTTTAAAGTAATCTCAGCATACGGAAATAATGATCCCAGCATAGGTATACATTTAATTTAGATGCATAATTTGTTGTTGAGGATCAGACTGTTTTTAAAACATGTGCTGATCGCAAACGACAAGTAAGGAAACAACTTAAACGTAACAATCATAAAAATAATCCCAGCGTAAGGAAATATACTTCATTTAGATGCATAATGTGTCGTTCGCGAAAACAGTAAATTTACCGAAAACGGTTATTGAATACACACTATTTTCGTATATTTGTTCATTGTTTTCGGGAGTACATTTTACTGTTTTCGTTTATGAAAACACTGAACGCGGATTATTTTTATTAAAATAAATTTTATAAAAAAACATATATCTTTCAACTACTATTCTTGTTCAAACCAGACATATGAAAAAGCAATGTTATCGTCTCATATTCAATGTTTTCATATACTAAAACACGGTTTTCGATAAATTTACTGTTTTCGCGAAAACAATGCTGTTTTCGGTATCTAGTCATACCGGGCTCCAGCCGTCCCGAATCAGCGAATTCAAAACAATCTCTGCTGACTCGGACCAATCTGGAGCCTTCTGGCGCTTCGTTTCGCTGTCCTTAACTGCCAAACAATCCATTTTATAAGTTATATCAGAAATGTCCGCTACTATTTTTGACAATATTTGGCGCGTTTTCGCTATTAGAAAGTTCGCTTAGTCGTGACGTCATAAAACACAAAAACAATCGTATTGAAGTCTTTTTCCAAACGCGTTGTATGAATCCTGAGTCTGTCTTAAGTAAGTGTAAGTCTGAGTCAAAGTCTGGGTTTGAGTTCAAGTTTGAGTTTATTATTGGTGAATACGGCTCCAGTATACAAATAGTAGTACAAACTCTTTCTGATTTCCAACAGTATAATTGATTAACAATAGCAGTACAGACACGTTCTGCTTTCCAATAGTTGCACTGCTTACCAATAGAAGCAACGACACTTTCGTTTTTTTTTTACAAAAGCGGTACTGCTTACCATAAGCAGTAACGACACTTTCTGCTTTTAAACAGCATTACTGCTTATCAATTGCAGTAAAGACACTTTCTGCTTTCCAACAACAGTACTGCATATCAAAAGCAGTACAGACACTATCTGCTTTGCACCAGAAGAAGTGCTTACCAATAAATAAATGCTAGTATTTACAAGTGCAAACCACAACAATCACCTTGAACAGCAGTAATCGGAGCTCTTATATTTGATTTAATATGTATTATATTGTTATAGTTGACGTTCCTTTTTGAAATTCCCTAATTAGAATTCAAGTTGTTGCACTTTAATAAAAAAATGTCCAGGCCTCGGGGTGAAATTAAAAAAAAAAAATACTTAATGATTTAAAAAAAGTCACATCTGAAGCGCAATTACCAGAGTTTTTGTATTTGTGTATGTAGCATTTCAAAAGAGATCCTCTACAAATAGTGGCACTTAATTCGCCTGGTATCACATCTGAAAACGCTATGGTGTAAACTGGTTCAATGTCTTAAATATAGCATGATTTCAAAATATGCATTGAATACAACTGTCAAGCCAAGTCAAATATATATGGAATATATAATAATTATTATATATTTGTATAGTTGTCGTTTACCCATATCCTTCAAATTATTGACACTGGTATGAGGAAAGCACTTGTGCTACCATGGAATGTTTTAAATTGTTTAAAATCATAGCATAACGTATATCTTCTTAAACAAAAAGTAATATCAGTATGTTCCATAATTGGTATGATGTCTTATCTAGTGCCCTTTGCTGCGATGTTTCAAACTATTTTAACAAGTTCAAGCAGACCACACCATTGGATCACATGGTTTGAATATATATTTTTTTTTAATTAAATCAATTAAGATAAAGCTCATTTGAAGAAGAAAATCCAAAATGGTTTCGCATTACGTACGTACATGTAACAGCACATTTTAAGATATAAATACAGACTCAAACTCAAACAATTTTATTTAAGTAAATAAAGGCAACAGGCTCAATTATACACAAGATACACAAGCAATATGCAATCACATAGTTGCATCGTAACTACTTGTTACTAACTAGCTAACTTTTTACTCACCTTGTAACTAAATAGATATACATATAAATACAAAGTATTCATAATTAACTTGTTCAGGGCGTTCATTGTTCATGTCATTATGAGTATAGTAAATATTTGCATCGGCAGCAACTCATGTTATTTTGACGAATTATGAGTAATAGGTACCTTTTACTTTGCAAAAAGTCCAAATATTCCATTACACATATTTTCAATTGATCGTTACTGATCAGCCACCAAAGAGAACTGTGAGGTTCTTATGTGATGGAATACAATAGCGATGTGTATTTAATTTCATGTGTTGTATAACTCATTTATACGAATGACAAAAAGTTGTGTGGTGCACTATTTTATTCATATTCTAGTGACATGCAGTCCCGGTAACTGTTTGAAAAACAAAAAACCAACACGAAACAAACAAACTATTTTTAATGGTATATAAGAAAAAAATGTAGGACCGTAAGGACCTATACGTGCGGTAGGTATAACAAAAGCAAAACAACAAACTGCCACAAACCACTTAAATTATCGATTGATATTGACACAGGTTATTCACACACAAATGATTCACACCAGTTCTTATATTCAGTGCCCTGGGGTCATACTCTAATACTATTCGTCTTGTAGTTTTTTAACCAATTTCGGTGAAATAAAATTGTGTGATTACAACAGCCAAACATATATTTCGGTGAAACTTATCACTCGCGCATTAATGCAATTCTGACTTCGAAATTTGTGACTTTTTTCTTGTAAAACGTTGCGTCTGGTACACCGAAAAATACAAATTTACGACGGACATCATATAAAAAGTAGAAATTAATTAATTTAACCCCCAACAGGCTTTCCGCGCTCACCTTTGAACCTTTTTTCACAAACCGCGCGGTAAATTTGCCCTTTTTTAATTATTGGGCCATGCCCCTATGCCATCCTGGGCAAAACAGAAGATAAAATAGATTACTCCCTCGCGCTGTGTCGTCCTTTGTGGTACTGTTACTTTGTTCTGCGAGTGATCTCGTCATGGATATTGGTCATTGCTACAGTGGAGCGCGCAATCGTGGTTTGGATGCAACATAAAGAAAGGCTGATATGTCGCCCCAAACTAGCTGTTTTCACAATCGGTATGTGAATTTTGGATGTCGAATTCCTAAATTCATCACTTTAGTTTTCATTATTATTCAAACTACATATAAATATACAATAAACACAACCATTAATCGGTGTATAGATACATAACAGTTATTATTCTTTCTTCGAATTCAGTTAAACATGTTTTTTTCATGAAGAATTAATTAAATAAAACCATCTTTTCTATTGCAGCATTCGTTTTCTGGGCTCCTCTTAGTTTCATATATTCCTGTTTACAACGGATTGGAATAAGTACAAAGAACAGAATTTACATATTGTTATTATCAAGATTCTTCGNGGGGGGCGGCCGTTCTTCATGGTTATTGTGTGTAACATGTCAATTCTTTAAAATATCGTTAAAAGCAAAAGAAATCTTCAAGCTCGTGGCAATCAAACAACAGATAATAGAGGAAGTCAACAAATTCTTCAAACAATTACACGGCGGATAATTATTTTGAGCCTTAAATTCTGCTTTTGCAATGCACCTTATGGAATTATAAGAATATATGGCATACGTTCGTATACGCTGTGGGCTATTATAACTTACATTTCCATTATTCCTATGTACTTGAACAATGGAGTGAATTTTCATTTGTACTCGGGACTTAGGAAGGACTTCATAGCAATTTATAAACCTTAACTTCTATTTTAATATGTACTTTTTATACAATAACTTAGTTTTGTCACATTTTTTGCTATATGATATCATTTTAGTTTAACTGAGAAAAATAGCCACTATTTGTAATCAAACAATTTGCTTCGTGAAGCCAATGGGTTAATACTATACTATACTATAAATCTAGATGGTTATTTTATATTTAGATCTTATACCTTAAGCTTAACCGATTATGCTCTTGTTTATGTTCTTTATTTGTTATGTCTGAAAGTATAATGCTATGATACTTATGTTTAATTTTCACCAACACAATTATACGATGCATTTTAAACATAAATGAAACAACAAATTGTGGCTAAGTTGTACGCAGATTTAAAACTTAATATAAGTTAAAATAAGTTCAATAATATTAAAATAGTCTATAATAATAAATACACAATTAATGTTGTTAATACATTTTCTTGACTCTTACTGTAGAATCAATAGTACTTATTAAACTGCAGGGTCAAACCATTCAACATGTTTGTCTCTGTACGTGCTCTGGTCACGAAGGGAACGTGCAATTAAACCATGACAAATAGTTGGTCTTGGTTGATTTGAGAGATGTAGATTGTCAATATAAGGGAGTTGAATAGTCGAAACAATCATCCTTGTATAAAGAACCATTGTAGTTTGTGTGTTGTAAAAATGTTGCTGTTGATGATATAATGTACATGTCATGCATTTTTTTTTATACAATTGTATGCGACAAGTAGATAGCGAAAAAAATTAATGATCATCCTGATTGATGGACACTTTAGATGTTGCAATCAAATTAGTGTAGTATGTAATGTGTATGTTGTCTCATTTGTATCAGTGTGCAATAGTTGACATATTCCATTATTATTAGTCGTGACATACCGAAGTCCGAAGCTCTGAAATAAAAATACTGAGATCAGTATTCTGAACTGGTTGCAATTCAGTAAATGTGTATCATTGCATATGATAAGTTTGTCATTACATTCATAGCAATATTTATAAATTTCGTCTCGTTCGTGCGGGGCAAACAAGAATTATAAAAGTATTGCAAGAGATACGAGATGCAAGTTACCTTACCTGGTCCAGAAACGTCAGTGCATCATGAGTGAATGGTTACAATACAGCGTTGTTTTAAATCATTGCACAAAACTACGTTTTGATACACTGAAACGCTTCTTCTGGGAAGTCATGATTATTGAAGAGTTGCGTTATAGGTTTTATTAAATGTATATAATATGCGTATACAAAACAGAATACACTATTTAGTCAACGAAAGCGTTTCAGATTAATACAGATTAATACAGATTAATAGTAATATAAATATAAAATAAAACAAATACATGGCATGGGTTTACACAGTTTAACAATAACAAATTGCTAATATAACTACATTGATAAAGGTATAACAACTTTAAATGAAAGTATTTAAGGTAAACAACGTTTTCAATTAGGTAACAATTATTTTATAATTTGTATTATACTGACAGAAATATAGATACAATTGGTTTAAGTTAATTTAAATCAAATTAAAATACTCCCACAAAGAAATGCACAGTACATAGTAATATTTTCGTGTAAGGTTTTAGCAAACAGTAATATAGTGCGTTTTTTTCTTAGTTTACAACAAACAAAAACGTAAAATGCATTAAGAACATTTAAAAAAACGTATAAATTGTTAGTTTTTTATTTAGATAACATCAACAACGACGAGGCAAAAATCGATCATACAACTTCTTTAAAATGATTAAAAATAATTTAGTTTCCTTTGTTTTCCTTTTTTGCAAACTCAAGAAATGCACAGTAATGGGATAATACAAACCTTCAATATTCATTATTTGTATTGGCTAAGATAAGCTGAAGTATATGCTTACATTGAAACATAATGTGCGTAATTAAACCAGTATTTGCTTTAAAGTCCCATTAACACTTAAAATCAACGAATATTTCGTAAAATATTTCATAAAATAAAGTTAACCCATAAACAATCAATGTTCCTTATAGCAGTAGCCAAACTTGGATTGCTATATGTGGTCTAGTAACATAGATTTAAGAAGATACAAAATGCTCTTTTTTATTTTTGTGTGGTACAATATAACCTGAAATACAGACAAGAAGTTTCAGGTCGGAAACACACATATGCGTAAGCTTGGTTAGTGGAGACAAACCATTGATAAAGTAATGAACAACATTACTTTTATATTCATACGAGGGAATATTTTAGTATTATTTACCTTATTTTAACTGACATTAAGTTTTAAATGTGCGTACAACTTATCCGCAATATTGTTGATTCATTTATGTAATTAAATGCATCGTTTCATTATGTAAGTGAAACTTAACCGTAAGTTTCATAGCATAATTCTTACTGCCATAACAAATAGACAACATACACATAAATATTACCGGTAAAGCTTAAGGTTAAATATCTAAATATAACATAGCCATCTAGATTAATATTATAGTATAGTATTAACCCATTTTAAATGACATTTAGTGGTTGTTTTATTAGTTAAAGATTAATGATATCATATAGCAATACATGTGACAAAACTAAGTAATTGTATAAAAAGTACAAATAAACATAGAAATAAAGGTTCACAAAGTAAAAAAGTATGGTAAAAAACTACATTTCAATATCATACATTCGTTTGCATTTCGGCGACTGGTATCCATTTGTTTAACAAAACAATCATAGCATTTATATCGATAATCAAACATACATAATAAAATGCTGAAGATTGATTTAATGCAAATGGGTGAATGAGTGGACAATTTCAATGTGTAATAAACTGGCCATTAATCTTTAGTTCGAATGAAATGATCACGCGAAGGTTCAATCATTTCACTCTTGCTAAGTACCAAGCTGTGTGTGACCTTTTAAAATCTGTTTTAGCAATAAGTGAATAACATCATCGTCAGTTTAAAATTCGACTTGTTGAACAATAGAACACAAATGAACAAATTCAATAAAAGTATATACTGTACACCTACAGCTCACTTTTCCCTAATCCGTGGTAGTAAGAGACTTGTATGTGATCATATTAATGACGTCAAATTACACTAACTGTTATGTCTCTCAAGAACAGGTCGAACAGTTAATAAATAAATCGCACGAATATCATGAACATTTCTTTTACATTACCATTCCTGAAATGATTACACTTTCTTATACTGAAATCAACAAATACCTTCCGTGTCAATAATCTCTTGATGACGAAACACTTAGTTCACAAAACGTAATACAAGAATCGTGTTTATTTTTTTGATGAACCTGATCCAAATCTTAAATTTATGATATACATTTATATAATGGGAACACTTTTTTACCCTTGTCTATTGTTCTGAACTTAACTTGCTTATTAGTGTATATGTGTTAATTATGAATTTCTACAATTAGATGTTTATTGTCGGGAGAATAGAACACGTTTTCCGATTAATGTCTTTACGTGTTTTATACATTACTCGTTAAAACGTGTGTTTAACGAGCATTATTTTGAATCCGATACTCTATAAAAATAATGCTCATAAGCGTATGAGTTATGCTTTTGGAATCAATCAATAAAGAAAAAAATATAATTCGAATTCGTTTTTTTTTAAACTAAATTAAGACAAATAGACATTAATAAGCAACGCATAGGCATGTCCTTTAAAATAGATTTCTTTTTGTATTACATACGATAATACCATATACCGTGTTCTGTTTCTGTTTCCTTAAATGAATTGAAGAAAGAATTTGATACTAGGTTGGACTTCTGCATTTACAAATTGCCATGAAGTCCTGCCTTAATACTGATCCTGTCATACAGTACAGATGAAAATTCACTCAATTGTTCAGAAAATAGGAATAATGGAAATGTCAGTTATAACAGCCCACAGCATATACGACTTTATGTCAAAGATTCATATAATGCCATAAGGTGCATTGCAAAAGCAGAATGTGAGGCCCACAATAATTATCCGCCGTGTAACTGTTTTAAGCAAGTGTTGACCACCTCTATTATCTGTTGTTTGATTGCCACGAGCTTGCAGACTTCTTTTACTTTTAATGGTGTTTATAAGAATTAAAATGTTACATACAATTATTATGCAGAACGGGACCAAAAAGAACATTCACAAATCAAATACTTGAAAGAAATCTAAATGTGTCATCATTAGCGAAGAATCTTGATAATAACAATGTGTAAATTCTGACCGTTTTACTCATTCCAATCCGGTGCAAACATGAAGATATGCAGCTAAGAGAAGCCCATAAACGATTGCTGAAACAAAAAAAAATTGTTTTCATTTAATCTTTATAATAAATGATTTTGAACTGAATTCAAAAAAAAAGAACAATAACTGTAATATATCTATAAACCGATTTTGGACGATTTAAGATTGTTTTTGTTGTTTTATTATGTTTACTCTTTGCATATTAAGTTTACCAACACGCTGAAATAGTTTCAATAATAATGAAGTCAAATTCACATACCGATTGTGAAAACAGCTATGTTGGGGCGACATATCAGTCTAACGTTATGTGGCATCCAAACCCCGATTGCGCGCTCAACTGTAGCAATGACCAATATCCATGATGAGATCACTCGAAGTACACAGTAACAGTACCACCAAGGACGACACAGCGCGAGGGAATAATCTATTTAATCAGTTATATTTTAGTAAATATTTGCGTTATAATTTGTTTTAGTAAGTGCACCTAAATGACATATTAAGCGGAAGTCACACTGCTTTAAGTCGAGAATAAAACATATTTGCAGTTTAAAAATTAATTTACCCTCGATCGCAGACATAAATCTTCTAGCATGAACGTGCGTTGTTGCACGAATGTGCGATAGTGAACTTTATATGCTGCTACGTGCGAAACATTAGGGCTTCCTAAGCAAAGTCGTTAGCAAAGTCGCTCGGTAGTTTAACGTAATGGGTAAACATTTATGACAAAAGTGTATGATAGCCATGAACAACATACATTTGTTTTAGGTCACACAGTTATTATATCAAGGAACAACATATGTTTGTTCTAGCTACACAACCATGGACACCCATTTGGCAACTCTTGGTATTAAAGAGGGCTTTTGCACGTGGATGTCAGACCACCCGCCGTATGTTTGATTATTGGACTTTATATTTTATAAACTTAAAAGTAACCGTGTGTTTCTTCTTAAGTGGAATATTTTTTTGACTTGGAAGCGTCGTGTTCATGACTAAATAAATTACAAAGAACAGTTCTTCGACTTGTGTACGCGTTATCATTCCGACGAGTTACGCCTCACTACCTTCTTATAAGTAGAGTCATTATAATTATCATTATGGTCATCGTCATGATCGACATAGCATCATCGTGTTCTCATCGTTTTGATGCTTATGGTCACCATAGCAAGAAAGATCATATTGACAGATAACACTATTGTGATGCGCTTTTGGGTTACAATTGTAACAAAAATCGCATAATGGTATTGAACACCGACGTGGGACTGACATTAAAGTGATGTACAACATTCCTGCGTTACTTTTATCTAAGATATTTCATTTTTCTACTCTTCTACAATTAGTATTAATACAGAAACGGATACAAATAACGTGAAACTTCAAATGCACCAGCAGGAGATAAAATCCTTATAATAACATATGGTCCTTAATTTATGACAATCAACCAATTGAAAAAAAATGTGAGGTCGAATGTAGTTATAAATAATGTTTTGAATAATTCTTACGTTTTCCTGATACTTGGTAAAATTCATATACAAATTTATAAAGAGTTTTGTAACTCGTAAATCCTAAGACAGTGTGACTGAGCCTTTAAGTACGATAATCACTGACACAGATCAGGTTCAACCTAATACAAACATACTAAATAACGTACAGGCTCATTGCTACATGCCTCCCAGTATCCGGCACCAGTAGATGCCTGGTCTCAAAAAGTCAAGCCCCCCCCCCTGGAGATGTGTATTTAGGAATATAAAGTAAAACTGCTAAACGCAGTTTAATTTGCTTTTTATAAAAAAATAGTTGTGTTTGCTTTCACTAACGTGGGTGTTCTGAAGAATTTGGTTGATACAATGGACCTTCCTTAGGCTTCACAAATGCCACAAAAACAACAACACTACATCACATTATTCCCTATTTGTCAAAGCTTATACTCATAAGATACATAATATCTTAGTTGCTATACAAAACGAAGCTTTTACAAATGTCAATTATACCATATTAAAACAATCACACAGCCGCAATTAGAACAATGGCAATCGACACACACGTGTATCCTGTTTTTTAAGTTTCTAAAATTGCGTGTCGGTGAACTTGTTGAATACATACAATACTGACAATTAGGAAGTTATGTATGCCACTCCGTTTACAATTCACTTATTTAACAATGTCCAAGTATTTGGATGCAAGATCGACAAAAACTATTTCTTAAACTGTAATTGTCCAATTGCCGTAAAAAGGGGTCATTTAAAAAATGTTAACATAGTTATGTAAAATAATTAATGTGTGTATATTTATTCAAAACCGTTTATTCTTGCTATGCACATTGTCACGTAGTCGCTTATTGTTCGTTTTCACGTCATGCGCAGATTGCCATAATGACGAGATTCGCATCAAATACATTTTGCTACATTGCGAATAGGGCAAGTCCGTCCCTTTCCAATAATGTTAATTACTCCGTATAAGGTGAAATAAAATAATCAACAACAACGCCGTATATGAATTTTAGTCCAATTTAATATCTATTATAGTTCATATTTTCAGTCATACAATTACATTCTGTTAACTACATGATTGGATCTTTACCGATCCGTTCGCCTCGAAAACTCAACCAAGTGTCTCTTATTCTTACAAAACTTGCTTACAGGTTTATTTGCATAAAACCCAATTTTAACTTTGATTGGTCAATAGTGTTATTTTTATGCACGTGCTTATTGCTGGTTGGTTGAATTGCTAAAATGTACTGAATCATTGACACCCTGGGATCTAAGTTATTCATGTTTAAACCCATTTATCGAGTAATCGTCTTATATGTGTGGTCTTAATAATCAATGTATTGTCCGAGAGGTAATTTACAAGGATTACGATTTTGGTTGCATCACTCTATAGAGTCTAGCGACAATAGTACACCCTTTGATCGGTGTAGATCAATGGATATACGAAATAACAGTCTGATTAGACTTTCCGTGTCAATACTTCTGACCATTTTATCAATTGGATATCTCGTTGAATAAACGTCTCTAATAAGCAGATGCACCTTTGACCTTTCAAACTCTTCAACTAGTCTATGTTACAATGAATACAATGTATGTCATGTTTATCTGCTATTGATAAACTGTCCCGCATTTTGAACCAGTTTCTAAATGAAAGAAATCAACCCAAATATTTTAAACACTTATGATGACCAAATCCATTTACAAATTCCTATGATATTAGTAATGTCTTCCTGTTATTAAATATAACATAATGTTTATGTTATATATGGATACATAATTAATAAATTTATTTTATCTCTACGGGTTACGTTACACGATACATAATTAATTAATTTATTTATCTCTACGGGTTACGTTACAACATTAGATTAAGGTTGTATAGATAACATTTTGACATGTTATGAATATAGTGTCATCGCAATTAAAACATGTTAAACATAAGGATAGATTGAACTAGTTCTACCCCTGCACACAAAGGTTCTTGTCAGCAACTGTCCATTCCTGACAATAATTATATGTAAATCACTTTTGCCAAATTATTTGAAAATTATTTCAAGCTGGAAAAAAGAACGTTAATTTAAAGTTTTAAACATTGATTTGTTAATAATCCTTTGACCTTCAAATGTGAACTTCAACCTTAAGCTTATGGACCTTGTTCTGGACACACGATTCTCACAAAGATTATCACTTTTCCCCTCATAACCCAATATCTGAAAATATATCAATATTGGGGAAAGATATGCTTAAAAGTGGTCAGTATTGATTTATCATATTTTACCTTATACAACCTTTGACCTTGATACCTGGTTGAAATTCACAAAATGTCGCCCCATTATCATTATGATTTCTGACAAATTTGATGAACAACCATATAAACTGGAGGCATAACATATGCTCCGCAGAATTCTGTCACCATTGATTTCTTATAAATAACTGTGAGCTTTGAAATAAACCTTTGACCTAGGGGCCTGTTTTATTATACCACATCATATTGATCATTAAGTAAGATTCAAGTTTGTTTCACTTCTTTATATTTGTTATGCATGTTGATTACAAAATGAAATTTAAACAGATAATTTCAAATAAGTAAAACACAAGTTTAAACATCCGCAAAACTTTAAACTTATAAGAAAAGTACAGTGTGGACATTGAGCCCATTTAGGAATGGTATGTTCTTCTTCAGTAATTTTGAGCAATAATTTGAATATAATAACACTTGTGCTAAGAGAAGTCTCTTTAACAGGGTTGAATAGCAACATGTCATGTTATAAAGTTGGTCTTTTGTGGTAAGTTATTTTTAAAATGTCATAATGAATGACTAAGTAACGGTCCGGAACAGCTTGAAAGCACGCACAGACACTCTACCATTGTGACTGCTATATAGTGATTCCCACAAGCGGGCTCTTCAACTATGAGTGCATATATACAGCTCAAAGTTTTTCCTCGTAAAGGCAAAAACATGTAAAATCATATATCCAAAGTATGTCTTTACAATTGAGTTAAACCTAATACATCGTAACAAAAACAATAACTGTTTTCATCGACATCAAATTATGTGTTTTTTTATGGAGAAGTGCTCGAACAAAATACTTGCAAAAATTCCGTTATCGAACCAAGACCGGAAGTTTTGAATTGACATTCATGGCAAAGGAAAGTAAAAGCTAACGATGCTTTAATTTTTTCATCCGACTGCCTTGCGGTCTAGTGCTATGCTGTCAGTTGAACGTTTCTAGTGTATAACAGTGTTATTTAAATTGGGACACATTCTTTTGACCGTGGTATCGTTGCTGTATGCTTATTGGTACATCGTGTAAACACATCACGCGCACCAAATTGTTGCAGTTTTTCTT
The DNA here is from genome assembly GCA_007657795.1 of Dreissena rostriformis. Taxonomy (NCBI): domain Eukaryota; kingdom Metazoa; phylum Mollusca; class Bivalvia; order Myida; family Dreissenidae; genus Dreissena; species Dreissena rostriformis. The sequence goes on along the minus strand of VMBQ01006707.1, from coordinate 4,098 downwards.
TGAGTTAAAAAAGCTAACATATTCTAAACCATAAATAAATCCATTGTATATTTTCAAATTCAGAATATCTCAGCGTTTTCCAATGCGACGGAGACATTTCTGGAATAGCTGACGTGTTTGAAACTTGGATTGATATAATTATTCTGCCAGCACACCATAGCACGCAAGTGGCATTTATTTTCATAAAAGAAACATAGTTATCATATGTTTGTGTTTATTTATACCAGAAAACAATTGATGTGGCTCATATAGCCGATAAAACTGCCGACTGGATTCCAGGTTAACATAAAAAAGTATTTAGGAGTTTCAACTCCAAGCGGTTACTATCTGGCAGTTGGATTATTGCAGCTATGTTTGGTGTAACTTGTTAAAAAATTCCTTAACAATCAAAATCCTTTGCGGCATGTTAATCAATGACAAATCTATTCCAAAACAAGTGTTTCCAGTTCTCTGTGATAAAATGAATACACAAAATTTGTATAATTAATCCTATAATGCTAAATATTGATTTTTTTTTATTATCATTTTAGCTTATTTGTGTTCATAGATTGTTTGTTTTGTTTGTACAAATTGTACTAGAATTACAAATTGAAAAACTATTTCAAAGTCACAAATTTGCTTTTAGATATAATTATTTTCGAGTTTCGCAGTCTTATGAATTAAACAAGTTGAAATAACAAACGTGCACACACAAAATGAGTTAAACAGCACAAAAGGATCATTGTATGGCATGTTTTAAAAACAATCATGTTTTTAAACATTGTTTATGCAAATGAAGCTAATATGTTTCTTTTATAGTAACTAAGATGTGTTTTAACATAATTTATTAACATTGTATACAAAAGTATACATTAATGGGTGTTAATTTTTAGATACACGTTCGACGTAAGGTGCATCCACTTTACATTATTGTAATACCCTACACGATAGCTATAATGTCAAAAGCGAAAGGGTACAAAACTCGAATTACACTAAGAATATTAAAATGTCACTCATTTACAAAGCCAAATCAATAAAGAAGAACTTACAATCAATAATTACCAGGTGAAACACATGAAATTTTTTACACGAATGAAGGCCTAGGCGGAACCATGCGAACACGTCTTATTGGATGGGGCGGACAAAAGCTAACTCGCGTTTTTTGGTTTGACAAAGCTCGCCCGCCTTTTTCGAACCTTGATAAAAATGTTATAAAAAACGGGCTACAGTTGTTTTAAACTAATTATGAATATTAATCATACAATATCCCTAACAAAACATTTTTCAACCGAGGGTGATCGAGTGAGTGATCAAGCAAATATGTATTGGACTGAATATATTGAATAACTGATAATTATTGACTTTATCGTTGAAAGAATTAAGAACAAACAGTTCATTATTAATAAATCGCAATATTAAGACAAAGTGGTATTTAAGAGTAAATATTTGGACATGTTTAACAATTACCCCATATTATAAATACCTAAACAACTATATAAAATTGCTAATAATGGTGACAATTTGGAACGGCCTGTGTCCGGAACGGCGCATGTGCGGGTAGGTGTGTGTCCGATGGAATTGCTTCCAGGAGGGCAAACGACAGTCTATGTATAAATTATCGAGAGGGCTAACGTCAGGAAGGGTAATGCCCGAAATTCGGTTTGCGTAGTTAAAAGAAAGCAGGACGATGCTATTAAAGCAAAAAATGATGTTCGTGTATACTTACGACTTAAAACTATAGGGAACATCGGTCGCCCAAACTGTTGTCCATTCCGTGTTGATGATATACGCGTCTTTGTTCGGCTTAACGTTGGATGACCATGATTATTTTCACTTGATTAAACATGTTTTAATAGGCAGATTTTAAATCTTTTCCCAAAGTTATTTTTTGATTTAAAAAATAAATATAAAACAAACGATAACAAAAACTCAGCCTGATATTCAAAAACAAATTCGGTTTGGCACAAACCAATAAGGATATAGTCGGGTACGCCGAATTTTCCCCAGAATTAATTCTCATGTCATGGAAGGACTGTTGACACAATCTAGCTAAACTGAGTGACAAACTAAACAAACTAACGTATTCGCTATTCGCGAGAGTGAGTGAGTTATATTCGGAAATGACTGTTGACAAATATTGATTATGCATGCCGTATTTAATAAGCTGCATATTTAGCAGTCATGCATTAATATCGCGAAATAAACAATATCCGAACAGTTGTTAAACTGTGTACAAAACGACGAGTACATTGTTCAAGACAAATGTAATGCCTCAATTGTGTTAAATCATGTTCATGTAGGATACCAAGTTCCTTTAGCCCTGTAATGTTCGCATCAAAATGAACAGATTCTATAACATTAACTTTAAAATCTATTTATTTCATTGTAAAGGACAAAACGAGATTTAACTCTATGTTGGTAATTAAATTTCAATCCCGGACATTGGTTGTTACGGACAATGGTTTCTTTGCTATTTCGACACTGGTAGACAGTGGTTCCTACGTTATTTTGAAAACCCGGACAATGGTCGCTTCATTATCTTGAAAGCCCAGATATGAGTTCAAACATTGTATTGACAGTCCGAAAATTGGTTCCTACATAATATTTATACTCGGACATTAGTTAATACATTATTGCTGTCCTTTACATTCGCTCGTTATTATATGTATTATAATATTATAGTATTTAATTTGTTTATTGTAATTAAACATGCGAACCGCATAAGAAGTTGGTATGTTTTTCTTTAATTAACTTGTAAAAATGATGTTATGCACAAGAAAGTACAGAAACAAAATGAAGCACATATTCAGATGTATATAAATACAAGCAAATACAATTTAGTATGCACAAGAACTTACATACAAGACAAGAAGCACATATATACATTTATATACATATACACACAATGAAATATACAGGTACGCGTTGAACATAGCTGCATTGTATAGCTGTCAATATAAATTACCAACAACACACTATTGTGCCTTAAATATAAGGATCTACATTCAGCAAATACTGTGTTGTACATGTATGTAGTATAACTTTATTAAAAAACAGTTGTTCTGGTATATTATTTAGGTGAAAAAGAAAATACTTTAATACTATTTTGAAGTGTCGGTGAGTTGATACATTTTGTTTTCCGTAAAGAATGGTGTTAAGTTTGGCGTCTAGTTGTATAAGACGATTTGCATGTGTGTAAATATATTGTATAACCAATGTATTGGCTGTCAAAATTAAGTAGGAACGGTTTCCCGGGGTGTCAAATAAATTATTGTGGGCACCAGTGTCCGGTTATGAAAAAAACAAACTACATATAAAACACGTTATCACAAATGTCCGCCTGTGTCAGAATAAAGGTTCGAAATATCGTCCGCGTGAATAAATGTCCGGACTCAATGAAAGGTTCTACAGTATGTAAAGAAAAGTTTATTATCGTGACTTGATAAGCAGCAACACAGATTAAATAGTACACATCCGTGGCTATAAGTCTCCTTACCAAGTATAGTAATGGACATCGTAGTATTTTATTAACGATTAGTGGCATACGTCATAAGAACCTTATAAATAAGCAATACTAGCTAGCTCATACTAGATTTTGTTTGGAAATAAATTTTGAATGCATCGTACAGTCTTACTGTGCTATTGTCGTAATAACGTGCGAAACACGGGCCTATCGGATGTTGATTAAAGAACGGTGTTCCATTAACATGTCTGCTGTCAGAGCCTCTGTTATTTAAAGAATATGTGAAAAATATGAGATTAAAGAAATATATGGAAAATGCAGCTTTAACTTAAATTCGTCCCAGCGTTAGTGGTTCTAGTAGGATAATTAGGTAGGAGTGCTGGGACACATAATTCAGCCTCAGGCACGGAAGAACCTCATTGACTTCGAAATAGACACACTTATATGTACAAGTGTTCATTGTGATCCGAACAAAACAGATACAATCAGCGGAAGGACCACTTTAATTTTGAAATGCAGTCACTTATATCTACAAGTTTTCATTTTGATCACAACATTATACATATAAGCACAAATTAAAAACTGAATTGCGTTCGTTAGGAATACTGCCAGGAAATTTCACGTATCTGGAAAGAGGACTCAACAGTGTATTGATT
>VMBQ01006706.1:0-53190 GCA_007657795.1 Dreissena rostriformis | reverse complement strand
GCGTAAATTACTAGTAATTATATATTACATTCTGATGGAGCAAAAACGACATTAACTGGTCAAGATTATAGCAAAGAATGATATTGACACAATTGTTATTTCTAAACACTATATTTTTGCGAGCATGTAACAGAATATCAAAATAAGCCGACCAAAGTCTCAACTGATGGTTTTTGATAGCGAGTTAAATATTGTGTAGAACTACGCTAATAGCCCCATTTCTCAAAGTTCGCAAGTTAAATTTTCGCGATAAACAAAACGATCGTGTCAATTATCAAAACGTATCCCCTGTTTGTAACGTCAGATGTACTGGTTTATTGCTGTATGGCTGTGTTTATTGACACGTTATCTATTCCCGCCGTTGGTAGGCACCAGCGTTGGTTCTTAACTGTAACCGGTTAACTGGTCGTTTCAGTATATTAACCTGTTTCATCCTAATTTTAACCAGATTTTCACAGTATCTGTACGACAGTTATATCTTATTAAAAAGCCAAACATTCAGAGCGGGAAATACACAATTGTTTCGCCCTTGTCAGCATATTACTTGTAAGCGCATTTAGTACTGAGTTATCTAGTGTTTTAATAGATATTATACCAGTAAATTTATATTACGTCAACGTGTACAATATGCGTATTGTGAGACATATGATATAATGAGTTTAAACGATGCATACGAGTCATTTTGTCATTAGTTATAATATGTAGAAATGTCATTTGGACAAATACCAACTATGTTAATATTATTCCTCTTATGTTAATATTATCCACGGTCAATGGCTTTTTGAAGTTATTTTTTATACAGACTGTAAACTATGCATGTTTAGAATGATAAAACACTGAATATTGTTCTTATTCAACACTTGATACACCATACAAGAATACCTCTCAATATGTCGCTTATTTATACGAATTCATTCTTCTTGTACACTGGAGTATTTTCAACCATTGACATGGCGCCCTGTAAAAATGTCCAGCACTCCGATCAAAAGCATTACATTTCGTTTTATTACGGTGTTAGCGCATATGGAAATTATACATTTTTTTAAAATTGAATTATTAATAACAAACCCCGGTTTTACACATACATGTCCATTTAGTGTTTCAAATCATATAGTTTTTAGTACGCTGCATCCATTTCAAGTCAATAATTATCTGCCATTTGAAACCATCAGGACAATGTCCTTAAAAGTTTAAGACCAAAACCATAAAAATTTATACTATTAAACCTTAGATTTATTTACGGGGGTACAACTGTATTGGAACAACCTAGTTAGCCAGAAGGATTTCATCTCCTGCATAAGAGGCTGTGTACGCAAAAGTCAAAGTTCACATGTGAATTATTTATAGATCGAATGCAGAGATTGCATTCAGGTCCTAACATAAAATGTTCATAGCATGACAGGTCACAGGAATACACACGAATAAGTTATTGTTGTTTTAGGCTTGAGGTTGCCAACCGATTTTGTGTAAANAGGTCCTGACATAACATGTTCATAGCATGACAGGTCATAGAAATACACATGAATAAGTTATTGTTGTTTTAGGCTTGAGGTTGCCAACCGATTTTGTGTAAAACTTATACAGTCACTTAGACTGACTGTGCGTACTTGTTTACACTTACTGCACTATCTATTGAACCAGTTGATTTAAGGAAGCTTACTTTCTTTGGCCAGCTATGTAGGCTCCCATGTGAATACTAAACCCAACAAGTGTTCGTCAATAAATTGTATGATGCGGTTCATAAACACTGATTAATAATATCAAGGGTTTATACCAAATATATTTCACCAGTATATATTTAGACTATTTAATAAACCCGACCTGATTGAGTAGCTCAATGTAAACGTCGCCTAAGGACTATTCGTGTCGGAAAACATTGGCAAGGCTTTGTAGGCTGATCCAAAACTCAGTCAAAGAAGCACATATTTCGGATATATGCGTGTATAGTCCTGTTTTATCCGAAATAATGCCAAGGGGCGGAAATCAATATGTGTTTTACTCTATTTCAAAATCATATCCAGAAATGATGCTCCTTTTGACGACTGTAAACATAAGACTGCAGAGTATATGCGGAAACTTGCCACAGGTGCTTGAGTGTTTGCGAAACTGTTATTTATCACATCCTATTCTTTTCTCCGAACCACTTTCAGAACAATGCACACATGATAGCCATAGCATACATACGGTCTAGAAATTTATTTGAATTTGCGCAGTTGACCTCGAAAACAACAAATAGACTATTAGGTGTGTGTTAACGTTCACCATGAAAACCGATTCAAGATTCGCACTGCTTAAAACGCTGCAATGCGTGATCATGGAATATTGATACAACCATAATCGAACTCTAAACGTCCATACGCAATATAGAGAAGATATTTTAGCATATCTTTTTCGCCCCTATACTTTCTGCCTGTTTTGATATGAGATGTTTCTCAAATACGTGTGCTATTTATTATTGTTTTGTGTTATAGTCTGGTGTTATTTTCAGATAATAATATTCAACCATTTATTTGTTGAATATGATTATTTAAATGGTGGATGGTAAATGGTGGATGTTTAGTACATACACTATTATTTATGATGGCCATATAGGCTTCTTAGAAGGTTTACACGAACTGGTACGATAATGAGTACGTTCATCTCCAATAAGTCAGTGCCTAGTTTATTGTAAAGTTTGTAAATAATAACATTATTGTATATGTTTTGAAATCTGTTCGTTTCTTCATGTATATGGAGGAAAATAAATGTATACTTATTTACTATTTTCAGTTGGAAATTAGATAAAAGATGAAAACTCGTAAAGTAAACGTGTCAAGTACATTGACTTACATAATACTTTGACACATACATATATGCAGTTCAACCAACATGCATTCACTTAAACATTAGTTCACACGTGTGAAGTTCCATGTAAATGGGTACGTATAAGGTGGCACGTATACATTGAGTTCAACAATTATTGACACGTATAAATACTCATGTACCTTGAATAACACATAAGATGAAACAATGGACGTGTAAAAGGGTTATCAATGAACTTATGCAGGCGCCTACACATATACAATGTTCTTGTTATTTTGTGACAAAATCCTTCATACAAAAAGCAAAGAGAGACTTTTTTCGTGAATATGGTATTAAAAGAAATAAGCTAAACGACACAGTCAAATAAAGTAATTCAGGAAATTAATTGGTGTTTACACAATTGCTTTCACGTAAATTAGAGCTCTAACAAATTAAAAAAAAAAGGAAAAATTCATTAAAACCGAATATTGTAAGATTAGTTTTAGAATGAGCTCAAAATAAACAAGTTCTCCTTGATACGCGTGTCTGATTTTCCATTCTCAATAGGCGTTGGATTCCGCCAAAAGCCTAATTTTTATCAACGTCTTCGTACAATTGCTCGAACAGGATTCTGCAAATTGATACAATTATCGTTGGACGCTATCTCAAGTTATCACGTAATGAGTCATTATAAATTTCTATTATCTGATGGTCAAGACGGATCTTTATTCTATAGCATCCGCCTTCCATGTCCAAAATAAAACCTCTCAAGCACTCATTTAACAATATCCGCAAGGTCCAGGACGTTAAGTCCATAATTATAATTGATACTGTTTAATTTGAGTGTATTGAAAGTGTTTATTAAATTGAAACATGAAAGACACGGATATGTCTTTGATTTAGACGTTGATAAACATTTTTGGAATCACGCTTGTTTAAGGATGTGACCTATGTCCCACCAGTATACAATTACAGATAAACCTTACTACTATTTCCCTTTTTCAAACTACAATCGTCTAGAAGACTCCATCTTTAACTAATAAGTTAGAGTGTATACTAATTGAAAAGGGTACCTAAAGAATATAAGACAATGGTCGAGAGGTAATTGAAAGAAAGACTGGGTTACTTAAGACTCAAACTGATTTTAGATCACATATCATAATATATTTCTTAGAATTTGTAAAACCAGAATTAGGCAAGTATGCGGTTGACTCTTTAAAGAATACGTTTCCGAAGCCACTCACGTTCGCCATCTATCTAGCCTCACAACCAATTAACATATCATTGTTAAACTTGTAATACAGCACATTTCTACCAGGATACTGATGTGTGCAATTTGCTTAAATAGAATCTATTATGATTTAGGTTGATCAATACACATCGAATTATCATTTACGCCAGTACAGAATGTAAAGCTCTCAGAATGTATACAATTGTAACGACTTCTTTGTTTTTATTCGTTTTTTTCTTAATTCATGCAAAGACACAGGTATGATTCAAACTTTCATGAGTATTATTCGAACTTGTGTCATTTGTATGATTATTCTGTTAATGATGATAATAGCAAAAATAATAATTGCCATAATTATAATGTCAGTTATGCTTTGTTTACTATATGTTATCAATTCGTTGAATTCATATTGGCTTTGTTATTGAGCTAAAGACAGCCGTAAGGGCCTGAGACCACAGGCCGAAGGCAAATACGGCTGTCTGAAGCTCAATAACAAAGTCAATATGAATTCAACTAATAAATGACAATTTTATTAATTCACTTTATAATATTATTCAGCAAGAAAAGCTTAAAGGGAGACTGTACGATTTGTTCAATTTTAATATATGAATAAAATTATGTTACGATGACACAAAATAGGCAATACAAATTATACATTGAAGACGAATTTCATTAAATGCAGCAAAGACAAGTTAGCGCTGGTTAAAGCCGATGCAGACACTTTTACTCGTATTTGTTAGGAAACAAAATTGTGTCTTTGTGTCGTATGAACGAATCTGCACTAAAACTCAATTTAGATTCACATTGTACATGCATTATATATATGCTGGCGAATTCGGCTGGAAGCCTTTTTCGATTTCAGAATTAAGTATCTGGCATATTTCGCATTTTTCGACACATGTTCTTCTTAACTTTTATTTTAATTTATATTGAAATATATGTTTAATAAGTTGTTTACACATTTTATATAAATTCATATAAATTCGACAAAATCGTACAGTCTCCCTTTAACGTGGAGNTAATTTTTTAATTAAATTGTTTATCATAAGCTTAATAAAACGATTGCGTCAATCACTTTTTGGTGTTACCGCACGTCTATAATAGACATTCACAGTTTGTTTTACATTATTTGCTCGGACTTCAATAGGCGGTAACGACTTGACACCTTTATGGTATGTTTAATCCGATTATCGATAATTGCGCGAGCGGAATGTGTGACACCGCGCGCGCTGTGCTGACTAGGTACATGTGTATTGTCATAATTTTCACGCCTCGGGCATCTTGAGAATTTGGACCGTCCGGTTTACTCAATGTATTTTAACGTTGAAAATGACGAAATTTAAGGAGATACCCGTCCGGTTTCCGGTTTAGAGAGAGTCCGGTTTATTCAACATTTTTTAACAAAGACATAGAAGGGGAAAATTCGGGACTGACATGACCGTCCGGAATCGGGAGAGTTCCGGTATTCAGAGAGTCCGGTATTGGCAGAGACTACTGTACTATAATGTTATTAATTCGTTGAATTCATATTGGCTTTGTTCTTGAGCTGAAGACAGCCGTAAGGGCCTGAGACCACAGGCCGAAGGCAAATACGGCTGTCTGAAGCTCAATAACAAAGTCAATATGAATTCAACTAATAAATGACAATTTTATTAATTCACTTTATAATATTATTCAGCAAGAAAAGCTTAAAGGGAGACTGTACGATTTGTTCAATTTTAATATATGAATAAAATTATGTTACGATGACACAAAATAGGCAATACAAATTATACATTGAAGACGAATTTCATTAAATGCAGCAAAGACAAGTTAGCGCTGGTTAAAGCCGATGCAGACACTTTTACTCGTATTTGTTAGGAAACAAAATTGTGTCTTTGTGTCGTATGAACGAATCTGCACTAAAACTCAATTTAGATTCACATTGTACATGCATTATATATATGCTGGCGAATTCGGCTGGAAGCCTTTTTCGATTTCAGAATTAAGTATCTGGCATATTTCGCATTTTTCGACACATGTTCTTCTTAACTTTTATTTTAATTTATATTGAAATATATGTTTAATAAGTTGTTTACACATTTTATATAAATTCATATAAATTTGACAAAATCGTACAGTCTCCCTTTAAATTTAACTTTCGAATTACAGGTTTTTTCTATTAAATGAAGTATGAAGTTTTGAAATTTCTGTTCTATACAACTTGTTCCCTGTTTATATTCCCATGCAAAATGCTTTGAAAATGTTATTTACATGGGCATTATTATTTACATAGGAAAGATGGGGTACCTGTAATCTTCTCATATAAGGCCGAGTTTTTTCTGGTTTCTGATTGGCTGAATCTCGTATTGGCCGACCTTTTCCCGTATTGGCCGTGTTTTTTCCATATTGGCCGCCTTTTTCTCGTATAAGGCGAGTTTTGAGGCTTAACTTGTATGGGGCGAACACATTGAACACATTCTCGTCTAATATTATAAAGTTAATTAATAAAGTATTGTATTGTATTTCAGGAATATTTAGAAACAATTCAGAGGCAATTTTATATGAGGTTACGAAATCAAATTTTAAACATGTGTGTTATTCGGAAAACGTTCATTGCAATGTTATATTATGTTACGAAATCAACTTTTTGAATACTTATATTAAATCCGGTTACGAAATCAAATGTTTGAGTATGTATTGCAGTCGACAACAATTCATAGTAAATGTTATGTCAGGTTACGAAATCAAATTATTTAACATGTATGGTATTCGGAAACAAATCAGAGTCAATGATATATCAGGTTACGAAATTAACTGTTTGGACATGCATTGTATTCGGAAACAAAATGGAATCAATACTACAACATGTTACAAAAACAATAGTTTAAACATGTATGGCATTTTTAAAAGGTTCCGAAATAAATTATTATCGATTAACACACCAAAGGTTTAAAGATATGCTATGCTTTCGGCACTTATATGAATAATACTTAATTATAATTCCATAAAAAAAACAATTCAAACGATTTAAGATAAACACAGTTTTCATAAAGCTCTCGATGGCTTTGTGGATAAGGTGTCATTTAAATATCTTTATACAAACCGTTTAAATATTATGAAAGTAACTTTGCAAATGCCACTTAACAGAAATAAAGATTGAGTTATTCATCTCTAAAGCGGTTCATTAGAATGTATCAAATGTGAGTGCTCATTTATAAGATTTATAATAGATTAACATTACGCTTGACTAAGGACACCTTATAAGAACGAGGTCCTTCGCTTAATGTAAATTTGATATTTGTTGTTTTCACATATGTTTTCCAAATGACATGAATAGCAGAAGTAATCGACACTTAATATATAAATTTTCCCTAGCCAAACTGATTTGACTGATCTGTTGTCGCTTTTGTGCATTATTACATCGTAGTGGTACATAAGTTGTAGTAGTAGCATGTGCTATCGAAGTGAAAGAAAATCTTAACAAACAGTTAATGGTTACTCAGATCATATTAATATACAAACATGTGTATTATTGAAAACGGTATACTGCCCATCCGTTTACACGGCTTACGAGTAACTAAGTAGACATGTTATAGTGTAATCATTCAATTAAAGCGCTGCAGTGCAAGTCCAAGTAAATACATAATTTGAATAATAATAATCCAAGTTGTACACATAGTATTGCTATTTAATAACACAGAACGATATTATAGTAACACCCTTGATATATTAAATATGAATGCAACAATACGGCATAATCCGTATTGAAATATATTAAGTATAGATACAGTAAACCCGTATTACAATACGTATGGGTTATAATAAATACAATACGAAAAGAACTAGAACACAGGTAGTTTACAGTTTGAATATGTAAACGTTGCTTATAATCTCAAATACGCAAATACTAATAAGTTTTTTTGCGTACCCATGCATACTGATTATTGAAAAGATAACATACAGATAAATAATACTAACATGTCTTAAGTAAATAAAAACAAAACCAAACGTAGTTTAATTCATGAATTTACGGATAAGGAATAGGGAACCAGTTCCCTATCTATTATTCAAACATTATTAGCAACTGTTTCTTTCTAACTAAATCATCTATTGGTACCATTTTTAAGTTAAAATACATCTTTTTTGACAAATTAAAGTGTATGTAAAGCAACCTGATTTCATTTAATTTTTGTAGTACGATACATGTCGTTCATATTTCTTCTTCGAACCAAACGGACATTTTTTACTAAGAATTCTAAATTAAAATGAACAATTTTTAAAACCTATGAATTTATTTATTTACTATATTTACCACTACATATTTATGAAAAATAATAAAAATGTTTCTTTTATGTATTAAAAATATTAATTGCATTACATTTGTACAGGTTTTATTTAAGAAAATCCAGTTTCGTTTTCGCGTTTGAATAAGGAAAAATAAAACACTTTATTATTGTTATGCCCTCGAAGGTGGGCATATAGTGATTGCATTTCCGTCTGTCCGTCTGTCTGTCTGTCTGAAATTCCGTCACACTTTGCGTTTAGGTTTCGAAAAATGTGGAAATCACTTTGCGTTTAGGTTTAGAAAATCGTGGAAATAGGGGGCATTTGTCATCCTATGGTGACAGGTCTTGTTTTTACAATTTTAAAGTATTTGAAAAAACAACACTTATTTTTCAATTTTAGTCAAAACTACCATTTTTCCCAATTCATAGGGACCCGACGCTATTCCCAAAACGTTGAAAAAAAAACTGGGATTTAGGGTTATGTGTAACCAGTGTGGGAATTCAGATTGACAAGTCAGGAAGAGTAGTGCTTTGAAGTTTATGAAATACGAGGGGAAAGCAGTTTATATGCAAATACAGTTGAACGCATGTATTTCTAAGTTTGTGGGAACCAACACAAATTGTTGAAATGGGAATATTCTAAGTAATGATAACAGGTATATTGCTACAAAACTTGACCCACTTTGGTAACATAAAGTAAATATACAATTGTACCATAACAAAAGAGAAAAAAATGCAAAGTCTTAGTAAAAATGCCAATTTTCACTCTTCTCTACAGTATCTAACATCAAAGTGGGAGACAAGGTGCGCGTAAAGCCCAGTGTGGATAAACCCAGCTTCGGCTGGGGCAAGGTGACCCACCTCAGCATCGGCACCGTGTCCGGCATCCTGTCAAACGGGAGCGAAATCTACGTTGACTTCCCACAGCAGTCCCAGTGGAAGGGCATGGTCAAAGAGATGGAGCTAGAGCTGGAGTCAGGTACGCAACATTGAGTCAATTTTAGTGGAAAACTGGGCCCATACTTAACCCTTTACCACTCAGATACGATCTTTGACGCATTTGAAGTCTCTTAGAAAATCAAATAAAATGTAAGACCCTTCTTAATAAATTCATTTTGGCTTCAGTTCTAGGCCTAAGTGTACGAAAAGCAGCAAACTGAATAAAACCTGAACAGACTGCGATTTACCCGCAGGCTGTTCTGGTTTTGTGCGGGTTGCATATAGCCATTTTCAATTTATGTCTGAGTAGGAAATAGTTAATGACTCACGTTATGTGAACATGGGTCTTAATCCTTATGCGGCCAGGATAGCGCATTTACACATTCTGGTCAGGAGCTACTCTGGCCGCTTTAAAGTCACACAAGTCATGTTCTGACTGCACAGGCAAAGCTGGGATGACACTTCATGCACATGCTTTAAGCACATTTTTCCCAGAACGAGACTCGAATGAACCTCTGTAGAGGAGCATAAATCACTCAGCCTTCCAAGGATTTGAAAAGAGCAGATGAGATCATGCAACCAGGAGCCATTATTTTCTACTGAAATATTAAACTTAAATTTGTAACAGCAATGTGATTTATATGTATCCACTACACAATTCATAGAAACAAAAAATAACATTCATTTGTTTTGCAGAAGTTACATAAATTTTAGGGGAAAAAAACATTATGAATTTCAATGGCCAAGCAAGATTTTTCACAAAGTTCACAATATTTCTATTCCTTTTTAAATATGGTCGGTTCATTAAAAAAAACAGCAACAACAACTGAAAAAAAATGTAAACAAGTTGGTAAATTGAGCAATGCAAATGTTTAATTCATATTAAGATATAAGTGTTTAACAAATTAAATCTTTAGCATGATTTCATTCCCAAAAGTATGTGGCATGTTACTTTTCTATACATTTGTTATTATCGTCTTTATATTAATTGTTTTAATCCATTAGCCCGGAATCATTATGCAATCATAGTTAAAAAATATCATAACTTTCCCTAGCAAATTGATAAAGGCTCTGCTGGAATATTTATATTCAGCCTGTTCTTTCGGTTCAATTGTGTAACACTTTTTATGCCCCCCTTCGAAGAAGAGGGTTATACTGTTTTGCACATGTCGGTCGGTCGGTCCGTCGGTCCGTCGGTCTGTCCGTCCACCAAATGGTTTCCGGATGATAACTCAAGAGTCAAGAACGCTTAGGCCTGGGATCAGGAAAGTTCATAAATACATTGATCATGACTGGCATATGACCCCTAATAATGTTAAGGTCACAAGGTCAAAGGCCAAGGTCACAGTGACTCGAAACAGTAACATGGGGTCACAGTGACTCGAAACAGTAAAATGGTTTCCGGATGATAACTTAAGAAAGCTTTAGCCTGGAATCAAGAAAGTTCACGGGGACATTGGTCATGACCGACAGATGACCCTATCGATTTTTAGGATTCTAGGTCATAGGTCAAGGTAACAGTGACTTGAAACAGTAATATGGTTTCCGGATGATAACTCACGAATGCTTAGGACTAGGATCAGGATAGTTCACAGGGACAATGGTCCTGACCGGCAGAAAACCTCTTTTGATTTTCAGGTCACTAGGTCAAAGGTCAAGGTCACAGTGACTTGAAGCAGTAAAATGGTTTCCGGATGATAAATCAAGAACGCTTAGGCCTGTTATCAGGAACGTTCATAGGGGCATTTGTCATGACTGGCAGATGACCCCTATTGACTTCCAGGTCACTAGGTCAAAGTTCAAGGTCACAGTGACACGAAACAGTAAAATGGTTTCAGGTTGATTTCTCAAGAACGCTTAAGCCTCGGTTCAGGAAAGTTCATAGGGACATTGTTCATGACTGACAGATGACCCCTATTGATTTTCAGTAGTCTATAACAAAGGTCAAGGTCACAGTGACTTAAAACAGTAAAATGGTTTCCAGATGATAACTCACGAATGTTTAGGGTTAGGAAACTTCATGGGGACATTGTTCATGACCGACAGATGACCCCTATTGATTTTCAGGACTCACGGTCAAAGTTCAAGGTCACAGTGTCTCGAAGCAGTAAAATGGTTTCCGGATGATAGTTCAAGAACGCTTAAGCCTGGGATCAGGAATTTTCAGTACTCAAGGTCAAAGGTCAAGTTCACAGTGACTTGACACAGTAAAATTGTTTCCGGATGATAACTCACGAATGCTTAGGGTTAGGATCAGAAAAGTTCATGGGGACATTGGTCAAGACCGACGGATGACCTCTATTGATTTCCAGAATTCTAGGTCAAAGTTCAAGGTCACAGTGACCTGAAGCAGTAAAATGGTTTCCGGATGATAACACAAGAATGCTTAGGCCTAGGATCAGGAAACTTCATAGGCATATTTGTCATTTCTGTCAGACGATCCCTATTGATTTTTAGGTGAAAGGGCAAGGTCACAGTGATCTGAAACAGTGAAATGGTTTCCAGATGATAACTCAAGAATGTCTAAGGCCTAGTTCCAAAATGGTTGCCTTGTGTAATGGGTAGTCATTGTCTTTTGGTCATTTTATCCTGGATGATAACATACATCGTAGTAGTAGAGCACTAGCAGTTTCATATGTTATTACAGTGACACATAGTATTAACTATTACTCTTCGGTAATTTATATCATTTTAATGTTTTGTAATTAAATGTGTTTCATAATTCAAAAAATTGCATCAGACGGTGGTGTTGGCATCGTTGATGGCGTAAATTGCTAGTAATTATATATTACATTCTGATGGAGCAAAAACGACCTTCCTTTACTGGTCAAGATTATAGCAACGAATGATCTTGATACAATTGTTTTTTCTAAACACTATATTTTTGCGAGCATGTAACAGAATATCAAAATAAGCCGACCAAAGTCTCAACTGATTGTTTTTGATAGCGAGTTAAATATTGTTTCGAACAACGCTAATAGCCCCATTTCTCAAAGTTCGCAAGTTAAATTTTCGCGATTAACAAAACGATCGTGTCAATTATCAAAACGTATCTCCTGTTTGTAACGTCAAATGTTCTGGTTTATTGCTTTATGGCTGTGTTTACTGACACGTTATTGATTCCCGCCGTTGGTAGGCACCAGCGTTGGTTCTTAACTGTAACCGGTTAACTGGTCGTTTCAGTATATTAACCTGTAATCGGTTTACCTGTTTCATCCTAATTTTAACCACATTTTCACAGTATCTGTACGACAGTTATATCTAATTAAAAAGCCAAACATTCAGAGCGGGAAATACACAATTGTTTCGCCCTTGTCATCATATTACTTGTAAGCGCATTTAGTTCTGAGTTATCTAGTGTTTTAATAGATATTATACCAGTAAATTTATATGACGTCAATGTGTACTATATGCTTATGATGAGACATATGATATAATGAGTTTAAACGATGCCTGCGAGTCATTTTTTCATATGTTATAATATGTAGAAAAGTCATTTGGACAAATACCAACTATGTTAATATTGTTCCTCTTATGTTTATATTATCCACGGTCAATGGTTTTTTTAAGTAATTGTTTATACAGACTGTAAACTATGCATGTTTAGAATGATAAAACACTGAATATTTTTCTTATTCAACACTTGATAAACCATACAAGAATACCTCTTAATATGTCGCTTATTTATACGAATTCATTCTTCTTGTACACTGGAGTATTTTCAACCATTGACATGGCGACCTATAAAATGTCCAGCACTCCGATCAAAAGCATTACATTTAGTTTTATTACGGTGTTAGCGCATATGGAAATTATACATTTTTTTTAATTGAATTATTAATAACAAACCNCTTATCTTCATCTGAGACATAACACAGTTTGGAAATTACATCCTTTGACACATTTCTTTTTTCCTACCTTCAAAACTGTAAGATATACTGTCATCACATTGTGAAGGTATATATATATTCAGCTTCATGAATTCAATTTAAAGGTGACTTATACTATATTTATAACATAAACTAAATAAACATAAAAAAGCATGATGTGTCAATATTTTGATGCGCGGATTATGAATTTACAGGAAGACGATCAACATATTCTTTTGCACAAATCTCAATGGTCTCTTCATGAAATTAACCTGTTTTTAAGTTGAAATTAAACGCCAACGTTGTTAGTATAATCCCTGAAGAAAACATAATACTTACTTCATGGATTCATTAATACATTTGCATGAGTTATTGTACATTTTATTTTATAATAAGCATAACTTGTAAAAAAACATAATTATATGACAATAACAGATGGTTTAAAAGTAAAAACAAAAAAAAACTCAATTCCCAGATAACCTGTAAATATTTTTTTGGAAAAAGAACAGTCTCTTTCTCGCTTACAGGTTTAAAACAGAAATTCGGTCGGGGTTAACGAACTATAACTGTAAACGTAATAAGTTCAGAGAAACACATGTTTCCAATACCAATAGTATTAGTCATAGTGCTTTAGTATGACGTAAACCACAAAACAGGTTAAACAACTTGCCATAAAAGTGAAACCCTATTAATAACACACAAACGAACTATCTTACGGATATTCTGGAGATTGTCGATTTATCACGATCAAAGCCACAAAAATACTGTTATTTAATGCTATGTCTGGCAGTACAAAGTTGTTTTGTCTTGCATGTATGGGTATATGTAGTATTCTACATTTTGGATATTTATTTTGTTGTTTTTATTAATTTACAAAGTGCGAAAATTTATTGTTAAGAAATAATATCAAGTGTATTAGGATTTTATTATAATAATTGATGATATTATATTGTTAATTCTAAAGGATTATTTGGTATGTAAACAATAACATATAATTTATAATTACTAAACAGCAGACTCATTTTATATACCAGGTACTAAAAGTTATATTTATTATGGTTTGTTATTTACGTTAATGGAAATTACTGTGGAAATGTTTTATTACCAATTTTACATAAGATACGTTTTACACTGTGCATGCATATGCATATGTATACTATTTTAATGTATATTTGATTATAAATATTGTCTTGTCTTGCAGAAAATAAACGTTGGACAACCTTAGACAAGATCGTTGGTTTTGAATTAATATAATCAACAACCAGGCAAGGAATATATTTAATAATTAACGCTGAACGCAGCAATAGAACTAACATTTAATAAATAAATAAGAGTATCATTCAGAGTACGGAATAAATAATGAAATATTCTTAAATCGTCCGAAAGATCCGAGTTAGAAATAAACATTAATCATTCATACATCTTACGGCCTTATAATAGTACGCTGTTCAGCGAGCACAGCGCCCCATTGCTGTTATAGATATAACTAAGTCCAAAATAGGCCTGATTTGGGCATGAATTGCATAAAGTATGCCAATTATATATTAAATATATGTCAAAAGTAGGCCACCAAATTAAATCTTAGAGAAATGTTTTTTACCACTTCAGTATCCATATATTTTACACAATCTCAATAAAACTAATAAAGCTCAGAATGTGTTTCTTGCCACTAGCTAAATCAAGTTTGAATCTTGCTCACGTCCGTAAAAAAAACTATGTCAACAAGTAAATTTAAGAAAAAAAAACATATTAAACCACAAGAAGCTAATGTTTAGGATGGTTATTATTACGATTAAAAAGACATTTACAAAAATGCTGAGAAGGACATAATAGTTTGTTAAAACAACGAATAGCATGCTCCTTTATAAGTCTCAAAACTTCCTAAGATAGACTATGGTACCTAAGTATATGAAGGTGTAGTAAATCTCTTCTTCAAATCAACAGACAGAATGCAGCACTAGGTTCTGCTGCGAATAGGCTTAGTGGCTTTTGTTTGCCCATCTAAACACTTATACATTTTTGAAGTCGGTTAGATTCAGATTCTTTGTCTGTCCTATGGATTCTGATATCAAATCCCAGTAAATCAATATCATAACTAGTGTCATCAATTTTAAAGAATACCCACTGGAAAAATAAATAGTATACATATACAACTTGCCTTGTGTCCGGCTCATATTTGTGATGCGAATAATGAGGTGGTGGATGTGGCTGCAACAGGTTGTATGAGAGCAAGTGATGTACAGTAAATCTCCCTTACGTTCACAAAAATATACTCAAGGGCTAAACAATTAATTATTTAAACACATGGACCATGTATACATTTGTTTAAATAGACATCTGAAAGCACCGAAACATACTCAGGGGTTCAATTCTTTATATACAATTTTTACATGTTTGAGAATGGAAAGTTGCCTTTTTCATGGAAAGCTCTGGTAAATACATGCTTAAACTTGATCCAAGCTGTGGTACATGTTGGGCACAATATACTATCTCTGAATACCTGAAATTTTAAGTAATTACTGTTATCTAAACGTTGTTTAGACATTACATAATTTATCAATATATGGTTTGAAGAATGATCATAATACTTTATACAATTTAACACTGGGGTTACTTTCTTTAATGCGGACTGTCGATTTAAGGGAAAGGAGCATTTATTGGGGATCCAAACATGATGGTTTTAGATCCGATATGCGGTAGTTGTACAGTGTGTTTTAACCAATTATAATATCATGCATATGCGAAAGTCACCTGTTATGTATAAAATATGTAAGCGATATACTCAGTAATATAATATGTTACTGCCAGATATAATTTTCACATTGTACTGAATCTAAGTTTTGTGTAAANAATTATTTAAACACATGGACCATGTATACATTTGTTTAAATAGACATCTGAAAGCACCAAAACATACTCAGGGGTTCAATTCTTTATATACAAGTTTTACATGTTTGAAAATGGAAAGTTGCCTTTTTCATGGAAAGCTCTGGTAAATACATGCTTAAACTTGATCCAAGCTGTGGTACAATTTGGGCACAATATACTATCTCTCAATACCTGATACATTTCAGCGTACACCGGTCACGCCGTGAAGTAGTTATAAAGGTCATTAACGGTCTGGGATTGTCCCTCAGCGTTGACTCAGTTAAATGACGTAGCAAAGGCTTGGCCTACCTGGTGATCATTCGGCTGCAAAATCACAGTATGGCTCCTGTTAGGACTGGTGAATTTATATCCAGCTTAAGCGGCAACCAACTTGTAATAAGTTAAAACATGAATCATATAAATGTTATTACTCAACATAATCTCTCTTATTATCTGTAAATCCCTTTATTTGTTTAAACATTTTAAAGTATTTTTTATACGACATCATATACTAAGACACAGTAATAAGAACACACATTATAATCCTAGTCTGTAGTCTTTGTATCTTTTTACGGAATACTACCAATCACATATTTTCCTTATTAACGTGGATGACCAAAGATACCTCCCTTGATAGTGATATCCAAACACTGGGAATTATTTATGATATTCGACTTGCTCAATTAACTGAAATTGCATATCACTACTTTGTTAATATAAGATTTGCAATATAAGCTTTAAATTCATACAAATAAATATGCTCCTTCGACAATTATCATTACTTAGACATTGAAGTTACTCGCCATACCATACTGTGTTCTTTAAATATATACTTATAAATGCACAGATCCTAAGATTTTCTTTGTTCAAAACTGGTGCGCATTATTTGCATACTAAGTGGATATACATGTTTCCTCAACTATTCTATGTTATTTAGTTAAGTGATATATTATTAACACTAGAGAAATCTATTACATTCTTAAATAAAGTATTGATAAAGATTTTGCCCTTAGAATGTAAACGTTGTTTTGACACTCAACATACTCAGCATTCAAGTAGAATAATTGTGAATATAATTGTTAGTCAAATTCCTTTAACCAATCTCTATCGCTGTGATTATCTAGTATAAACTTATTTTAATATTATAAATCAATGTAAATAGCTCTATGTCACAAGAAAGGTCAAGCCCATAACATCGGAGAAACAGTTTTCACTTATACAACTCATATAATTATCAAATCAATTGCATGCATATACATTTTAAAGTCCTGTATATACATTCTTAATAGAAAAAGTTTCTAATATATCTATTCCAACCAGATTTTACTATTTTTTCTGCATAAATAGGTCGATCTAACCTTCTATCCTTGAGAACAACACAATAGTGATGTTATCTGTTGACATTTCAATAAATTTATAAACAATACAGTAATTACCCGGACACCTTATATTGTTTGTTTCCGAAAATGTAAATACTCAAAGATGTTCCCATTATACATTGTCTGACAATATACCTTATGCACTGAATTTTCCTATATTTCTGGACATATCGTCAGACCAGAAGAGAATATGTCTTTAAGTTAAGCATACAAGCTAACCGTGTTATAAACATACAATAAGAAGATCGTCATCTATGAATGATAATGTGTGTTTGTACATACCACACCGCTTGTTATAAATTATCTAAGGATAGGTTGACAATGATTTGAAAATAATGTCGGTGTGTTTGACCTTGTTTTTTCCTTATTTCAAAATTGTACTTTTTCCGCAGAGTAAGATGATAAGCATTTGATAGACTCTAGTAGGAATGAATAATTTACAACCAAACACACTGTGGGAACTTTGACTTCATCATCTTTTAAACATTGGAATTTTACGCAGTTAAGTTTGTGACAATTTGTCCCACTTAAGCAAGATGATATACTAATAACAAATAAATTGTGAATCGATACCTATTAACAAAACACTAATTTTCATAAGCAATCAAATCAAATTAGTTGGTACTACCTGACAACATAAAGTTGTTTTATGGAGTAATACACACCAAATACCGCGAATGCTTTACACAGGATTTGTTGTTTCCACACAGTTATTCCGTCATATATTATCGAGCGAAGACATTGTCTGTTACTGGTACACAGGCCTTTTTATTAAAATCACGCAAATTAACGGTCTAGTGACTTCTCACATTCAATCAACGGTCAAGTGACTTCTCACATTCATATATAAGATTTTATGACCGTTATCCGGTGGTAAAACATCTGTAAAATGTGTCACCGGATGAAGCCAACCAGGCTGATTTCTGATAAAACAAGTGATGTGATTGTGAAACACTATGTTCCCTTTTACGCGTTTTTGACCCAAATATCTGACCTTTGACCTTGAATAATGACCTTTTCCTTGACCTTTCATCAATCAAAATGTGCAGCTCCAGGAGATACTCATGCATGCCAAATATCAAGTTGCTATCTTCAATATTGCAAAANAAAAAAAAGTCTCTTTCTCGCTTACAGGTTTAAGACAGAAATTCGGTCGGAGTTAACAAACTATAACTGTAAACGTAATGAGGTCAGAGAAACACATGTTTCCAAAACCAATAATATTAGTCATAGTGCTTCAGTATGACGTAAACCACGAAAAAGGTTAAAACAACTTGCCACAAAAGGGAAAACCTATTAATAACACTCAAACGAACTATCTTACGGATATTCTGGAGATTGTCGATTTATCACGATCAAAGACTCAAAAATACTGTTATTTAATGCTTTGTCTGGCTGTACAAAGTTGTCTTGTCTTGCATGTATGGGTATATGTAGTAATCTACATTTTGGATATTTATTTTGTTGTTTGTATTATTTTACTTAGTGCGGCAATTTATAGTTAAGAAATAATATCAAGTGTATTAGGATTTTATTATAATAATTGATGATATTATATTGTTAATTCTAAAGGATTTTTCGGTATGTAAACAATTACATATAATTTATAATTACTAGACAGCAGACTCATTTTATATACGAGGTACTAAAAGTTATATGTATTATGGTTTGTTATTAACTTTAATGGAAATTACTGTGGAAATGTTTTATTACAAATTTTACATAAGATACGTTTATACACAGTGCATGCATGTGCATATGTATACTATTTTAATGTATATTTGATTATACATATTGTCTTGTCTTGCATAAAATAAACGTTGGACAACCTTAGACAAGATCTTTGGTTTTGAATTAATATCATCAACAACCAGACAAGGAATATATTTAATAATTAACGCTGAACGCAGCAATAGAAATAACATTTAATAAATAAATAAGAGTATCATTCAGAGTACGGAATAAATAATGAAATATTCTAAAATCATCCGAAAGATCCCGAGTAAGAAATAAACATTAATCATTCATACATCTTACGGAATGATATTAGTACGCTGTTCAGCGAGCACAGCGCTCCATTGCTGTTATAGATATAACTTAGTCCAAAATAGGCCTGATTTGGGCATGAATTGCATAAAGTATGCCAATTATATATTAAATATATGTCAAGAGTAGGCCACCAAATTAAATCTTAGAGAAATGTTTTTTACCACTTGAGTATCCATATGTTTTACACAATCTCATTAAAACTAATAAAGCTCAGAATGTGTATCTTGACACTAGCTAAATCAAGTTTGAATCTTGCTCACGTTCGTAAAAAAAAACTATGTCAGCAAGTAAATTTAAGAAAAAAAAACATATTTAACCACAAGAAGCTAATGTTCAGGATGTTTATGATTACGATTTAAAAGACATTTGCAAAAATGTTGAGAAGGACATAATAGTTTGTTAAAACAACACATAGCATGCTCCTTTATAAGTCTCAAAACTTCCTAAGATAGACTATAGTACCTAAGTATATGAAGGTGTAGTAAATCTCTTCTTCAAATCAACAGACAGAATGCAGCACTAGGTTCTGCTGCGAATAGGTTTAGTGGCTTTTGTTTGCCCATCTAAACACTTATACATTTTTAAAGTCGGTCAGATTCAGATTCTTTGTCTGTCCTATGGATTCTGATATCAAAAACCAGTAAATCAATATCATAACTAGTGTCATCAATTTTAAAGTATACCCACTGGAAAAATAAATAGTATACATATACAACTTGCCTTGTGTCCGGCTCATATTTGTGATGCGAGAAATGAGGTGGTGGATGTGGCTGCAACAGGTTGTATGAGAGCAAGTGATGTACAGACAAATCTCCCTTACGTTCACAAAAATATACTCAAGGGCTAAACAATTAATCATTTAAACACATGTACCATGTATTATTTTTTTTAAAAAGACATCTGAAAGCACCGAAACATACTCAGGGGTTCAATTCTTTATATAAAAGTTTTACATGTTTGAGAATCGAAAGTTGCCTTTTTCTTGGAAAGATCTGGTAAATACATGCTTAAACTTGATCCAAGCTGTGGTACATGTTGGGCACAATATACTATCTCTCAATACCTGATACATTTCAGCGTACATCGGTCACACCGTGAAGTAGTTATAAAGGCCCTTAACGGTCTGGGATTGTCCATCAGCGTTGACTCAGTTTAATGACGTAGCAAAGGCTTGGCCTGCCAGATGATCATTCGGCTGCAAAATCACAGTATGGCTCCTGTTAGGACTGGTGAATTTATATCGAGCTTAAGCGACAACTGACTTGTAATTAGTTAACACATGAATCATATAAATGTTATTACTCAACATAATCTCTCTTATTATCTGTAAATCCCTTTATTTGTTTAAACATTTTAAAGTATTTTTTATACGACATCATATACTAAGACACAGTAATAAGAACACACATTATAATCCTAGTCTGTAGTCTTTGTATCTTTTTACGGAATACTACCAATCACATATTTATACAAATAAATATGCTCCTTCGACAATTATCATTACTTAGACATTGAAGTTACTCGCCATACCATACCGTGTTCTTTAAATATATACTTATAAATGCACAGATCCTAAGATTTTCTTTGTTCAAAACTGGTGCGCATTATTTGCATACTAAGTGAATATACATGTTTCCTCAACTATTCTATATTATTTAGTTAAGTGATATATTATTAACACTAGAGAAATCTATTACATTCTTAAATAAAGTATAGATAAAGGTTGCGCCCTTAGAATGTAAACGTTGTTTTGACACTCAACATACTCAGCATTCAAGTAGCATAATTGTGAATATTATTGTTAGTCAAATTCCTTTTACCGATCTCTATCGCTGTGATTATCTAGTATAAACTTATTTTAATATTATAAGTCAATGTAAATAGTTCTATGTCACAAGAAAGGTCAAGCCCATAACATCGGAGAAACAGTTCTCACTTATACAACTCATATAATTATCAAATCAATTGCATGCATATACATTTTAAAGTCCTGTATATACGTTCTTAATAGAAAAAGTTTCTAATATATCTATTCCAACCAGATTTTACTATTTTTTCTTCATAAATAGGTCAATCTAACCTTCTATCCTTGAGTACAACACAATAGTGATGTTATCTGTTGACATTTCAATAAATTTATAAACAATACAGTAATTACCCTACGTTTTCGGACACCTTATATTGTTTGTTCCCGAAAAATCAAATACTAAAAGATATTCCCCTTATTCATTGTCTGACAATATACCTTATGCACTGAATTTTCCTATATTTCTGGACATATCGCCCGACCAGAAGAGAATATGTCTTTAAGTTAAGAATACAAGCTAACGTGTTATACACATACAATAAGAAGATCGTCATCGATGAATGATAATGTGTGTTTGTACATACCACACCGCTTAGTTTAAATTATCTAAGAATAGGTTTACAATGATTTGAAAATAATGCGGTGTGTTTGACCTTGTTTTTTCCTTATTTCAAAATTGTACTTTTTCCGCAGAGTAAGATGATAAGCATTTGATAGACTCTAGTAAGAATGAATAATTTACACCCAAACAAACTGTGGAAACTTTGATTGCATCATCTTTTAAACATTGGAATTTTACACAGTTAAGTTTGTGACAATTTGTTCCACTTAAGCAAGATGATATACTAATAACAAATAAATTGCGAATCGATACTAATAAACGAAACACTAATTTTCATAAGTACTCAAATCAAATTAGTTGGTACTACCTGACAACATAAAGTTTTTTATGGAGTTATACACACCAAATACCGCGAATGCTTTAAACAGAATTTGTTGTTTCCACACAGTTATTCCGTCATAAATTATCGAGCGAAGACATTGTCTGTTATTGGTACACAGGCATTTTTTTTAAATCACGCAAATTAACGGTCTAGTGACTTCTCACATTCAATCAACGGTCTAGTGACTTCTCACATTCATATCCAAGATTTTGTGACCGTTATCCGGTGGTAAAACATCTGTGAAATGTGTCACCGGATGAAGCCAACCAGGCTGATTTCTGATAAAACAAGTGTTGTGTTTGTGAAACACTATGTCCCCTTTTGAGCGTTTTTGACCATATATTTGACCTTTGACCTTGAAGGATGACCTTTACCTTGACCTTTCATCAATCAAAATGTGCAGCTCCAGGAGAAACTCATGCATGCCAAATATTAAGTTGTTATCTTCAATATTGCAAAAGTTATGGCCAATGTTAAAGTTTGTGCAAACCAACAAACCAACAAACAAACAAACAAACAAACCAACAGACCTGGCAAAAACAATATGTCCCCCAGTATAGACTGGGGGACATAAAAATGCAACCGTCCGAAAATTAAGTGAAATTCATTTTGGGGGAAAATATAGTTTTCCAAATAAGTATTTTGGTTTAACATTACGCTGTCCGAAAACTTAGAGTGCTCGAAAATTTTAAGTAATTACTGTTATCTGAACGTAGTTTAGACATTACATTATTTATTAGTATATGGTTTAAAGAATGCTCATAATACTTTATACAATTTAACACTGGGGTTACTTTCTTTAATGCGGACTGTCGATTTAAGTGAAAGTAGCGTTTATTGGGGATCCAAACATGATGGTTTTAGATCCGATATGCGGTAGTTGTACAGTGTATTTTAACCAAATATAATATCATGCATATGCGAAAGTCACCTGTTATGTATAAAATATGTAAGCGATATACTCAGTAATATAATAAGTTACTGCCAAATATAATTTTCACATTGTACTGAATCTAAGTTTTGTGTAAATCCTTACGTTCCGATAAATATCAAAGTTTGCGCGAATGTAAAGGAGAAAAAACATTAAGGACAGTAATAACACAGTTTGTTCGAGAAATGTGTGTTTAAACCGTCCCGAGGTTAAACAAGCGAACTAGCAATCACTTTTTGAATATTGGTAAAGTGTGGTAAAAACCAGGTGAAGATTTTGACAATTGTTTTACATTAAACTCACATAACCGCTTTAGGATCATCATTGCTTTGTGTTTTAAATAAGGTTGTTGTTCTTCTGAATACGCTTATTAAGATCAGCATGTGTCACTATTTACCCCTAAATACGAACACTCCATATAAAGCAAATAATGAAACTCATGAAACGTTAAGCAGAGAAATGAGTGTTCTCATCAACTACCTTTTTAAAGTAGAAAACCAACCGTAAACATAAAATAATTAGAACTGGGATCACAGTCTTGGAACAATCAATGCAAAACATGGAGGGCTTGAAGCGGTTTGCGACATTTGCTGTCAGTTTTTCTCAAAGGCATGGCATGTTTGAAGTTTTGTTTTTGAATACAATTTATATCAGGCCGCGACACTGAAAACCGAAATGTTTCCAAATGGCTGCGAAAAATGCATTTTCAGCGAAGGAAAAAATATTTTGTGGACATATTGAGAGCGATTTGCCACGCAATAATGAAGTAAGTTATTTTGGTGTCTAAGTACGTACATATACTAAATCAACTTTTGTTGTTTTATGGTAATAACTTAAGGAAATATGGTCCCGAAAATAGAACACAGGTATTAAATAGTTTAAGTTGCAAAGGTAGGTATAACTATATAACTGAGAAACAAATCACTTACATTTAGCCATACTATTTTACTATATAATACGAAAGTACGTGATAAAAACATTCGTGTTCAACAATTTTACAACTTGTCTACTCACATTTCAACCGTCTCTTTCCAATAAGCATTTTGTTTTTTTACTTTCCGTAACGGACAGAATATTGCTTCTCCACAATATATATATATATATCAAAGTGTGTTTACTTTACTTCATGTAACCAAAAAACAGGAGGAAATTATGGACATTAAATTGTCAAATCAAACAGAAGAAAACGCTACCACCTATTGAGTCCGTAAGCCAACCAGCCATAAGCAATGTCCACAGTGCAGGTGGTGTAAACGATGTTATCAATGAAGCAAAATTACACAGGGTAAAGAAGGGAAAAAAAACAGGAAAAAAAACGATATAAAAAAACCTGATTATCATAAATAACACGGCTTCTTGCTGACCCCGAATTGTTAACAGAGTAAATTAATTACTATTTGTCCGGACATAAGAGGGTGGGTATGAATTAATCATGACGCGTAAAAATCTTTCTTCAGCATCATCGTAATAACAGCAGCAAAGTTACTTATACTGTTTTTCATTACTGAATCTTGTCCATTACGTGTAGTTATTTAACAATACTACCCCAATATGAAACGCTACTGGTATAATATGGCAAAAAAATCGAGGTCATCATCTGACCCTGCTTACTAAATAAAACGAGTTTTATGTACGAAACTGAGCACCACAGGCTTCGAAATATGTTGACTGTGGGTGACTCGTGCGTGATATAAATAAATTGTATGCAGCAGAAAATACAGTTTTGTATGATCAAGTGTCACAATTTAATTTATAAATCATATCAATAAAACAACATAACAATACCAAACTATGCCTTTTTATGTTACATTTCAATATAAATATAAGATTTTGCTTCTAAAGTGAACGAAATAGTCTATTCCACGAATGATAGGTACACAAATAACATACTTTATTAACATTAATACAAGTGTGTAATACTCACCTCTAGTTTTACTGCTAATTTCCATGTTTAACATTTTTCAAATAGCTCCCTTACTTTAAGCGTTGATTCAATAATAGAACGAACTCAGTAATGTAAAGCAAAAACAATGATTCGCGTGATTGTTACGATATAAATCCGAGCATTTAAAGCATTGCATGAAGTACTAATTTGACTTCTTTTATTCAATCAAAAGACTACCAATACACACTATCATGAACTGTTACTAAATGGTTCAGTAGCTAAATTATTTGTATTGATATGTTCGGTAGTTGAATGCGCATGAATTCACATTTAATTAAAAGGATTGTAAAGAAATGGTGTCAAATTTCAACGACATAAGTACAGTTCTTTTGTGGTAAAAAAACAAAACAAATCGGTTTTGGCAGATATCCGAATTTGCGAAATTTAGTAAGTCGGTAATGTACTAATAAAGCACGAGGAATGATCAATCAAAAATGATCCCGAAAAACCAAAAGATCCAACACAGCAAAAGCTAATGGCCCATATAAATAAATATCATTTCTAACACTTGATACTCGAGAGAACCGCTTTTAGTTACCCATTAGTCATTACTGAATTTACTTATTACTAATTCTCCTGTAATCCTTTTTTCATATAATGTATATCTAAATATCTACGTATTCGTTAGATGTTTTGTAATACATGTTTATTGAGCATACATTATAATGGCATTCAAGTATACATAACAAAAAAATAAAAAATACATAGGTGAGTTTGATGTTTAAATAAGTTAAATTAAGCAAATAATATACACATGTGTAAGATTGCTTTTGTTGACAGGACTCGACATTTACTTTTTAATATATTTGTTCAGTCGGAAAAAAAATAAAAAAATTCCACGTGTCTTGACGAAAACTGTATTTCTTCTGAACTTAAAATGTAACCATATGTACTATATATTCCAATTAATTTTACAACATACATATGCGTATGGCGCGACTATAAGAGTGTTTTTTATGTTGTCCCTCATTATGTCAGTTTAATTAAGACAATTATGCAAAATTACTGATACTGTAAACTATCAGTTTACTATATTATAGATAACAATAATTTTGCTACTGCTATATGAGTATGTATAGTTAAACGGCCTTTTATTGCGCATAAAAACATATTCATTTATAAACAAGTACAAATGACCATAATGTTCGAATGAGAGTCTCCTGTTTAAAATGTAAAATAAATAGCCCGAAAGCGAGAATGACGATGCTAAATACAATATAAGGGAACTAACCTCACCGGTGTTGTGAATTGAACGCGATTATATTCCCTTGTTAACAGTTAAGTATTGCGTGTATCTGAAAAATCCCATCTTCATCCTTTTTAAATTCGACGTCAAGTTTTGTCAGTAAATACCATAACTTAAAATACAGGTATTACCGAAAAAACGTTAAAACTATCATCTAAATTCAAAAGACTGCATGGTAAAGTGGTAGCCCGTAATTTATTTTCTAGAAGTCCCTGGTTTGAATCTCAGGGTTTTTCATTTTGTCATTTCCGTTTTATAATACTTATATTATTCAATCTATTTCAGATCTTTTAAGTGAATTCATCAAACAGATTTGTTTCAAAAATAGGAAATCCTGTGGACATGTCCCTTTACGAAAACGTCGGTGGTGGCGTGAGTCCATACAATAGAGGGTCCATCATTCTGGACTCACCAAGAACTATAAAAAGATTGCAAAATTATTCGAAATATTCCAGAAAGTGTTGCACTTAGTGTGTTTGTGGGTTTCGATCTGTTTCTTTGAAAATTACTATGTTTTATATATACTCATACTTATATACAGTATAAATGGTACTTCATGTGTTTGTTGAATATTAATGAAGTTTATAATGTTGGTTATATCACTATCTTCGAAATATAATTTTGTTTAAACAAAATCAACATTCATGTTGGATTTCACTCGTGTGTTACGTGGCTTAGTTTTCCTTCATCGATCTGCGTTTTTGCGGATTTAAAGAAGGTCGACGCCAACAAGAGAGAACAACAACGTTACCCACCAGATCAACGAGAATGTCGCCAAAGCGTCAATTTGGAAGTTTGTCGCCCTTTTTGTCGCTAGGGTTTTGTATTTCTTTTAGCGTGTTTTGTTGTGTTGGCGACTTTTAAACCTGTCAACACGAGAGAACGACCAAAACACTCGTCAGACCGACAAAAATGTCGCAAATAGGGAACGTGTGACAATGGTCGACATTTTCGTTGTTTTGGCGTGTTGTCGTGTTCGCGACCTTCACCACCCCAGATCGATAAGGCAGAAATCAGCCACCATACATGTCCTTCGTTTAAGCACATATACAGTTTTACCCAATATTTCAACACAGCCGCTTACTTTTGTGTACAACTACGACGTAATGTGGGCAAAATTGCTACCAAACTGTAAGCTTATTTCTAAAAATAATGTTGTGCTAAATAAATACAACATTTCTGCATGTGAAAAAGGAAAACAAGCAAACCTGTTTTAGATTGGTTTGTTTAAAAGCAGAAACAATTTATATTTGCCAGTGTTTCAGCATTCTATTTCATTGTAAACTTACTTTTTTATTTTATGTTCAAATCGTTGTTAAAAATTGAATATTTGGTTGTTGTTGTTGAGATTAAGGGAATAGTGGAACTGTTTGATTTCTTTTTCGAATTACTTCCATCAATCACGGATAACACATTGATTTAGATAGTTTAAATGTCAGAATCGATAAAGAGCCATTTTATTTATTAATTGACGAAAAATATATGAATAGAGACTAAATTATCCTACGACAACATATTTATAGCTACAACAATGAAGAACGTCCCATTTGCCTATTTTCACTTAGATGAACATTTGTTTACTTAATATTTTTTTTGTCATATTTATCATGTTATTGTCGCCCCAGTTTATGGTCAGCTCTATAAAATGGTGGTTTCGTGAATGCGAGTGCGTGTGTCCATCCAATTGTGTCCATTATGGTGCAAACAAGACCTGTATCCCTAACTCGAAGGTCAAATATGCAGTTTCCAAAGACTGTAACTTTTGGATATAGACTGCATATAGTTTTCTATAACATAGGACAGTTGATAGGGAAGATAAGGATATCACACGCAAACGTACTTATGAACTTCGCATCATGCAATCACATGTTACCCATACGAATCTAGGTTAAATAATGTATTTGCTTAGACTATTTTGTTAAATTGTTTTGTAAACCGTCCGCGTGCGCCTACGTTTTGAGCTATGTGAGTCGGAAAAAAACAACACTTTTTATAACAGCTTAAATCTATAAAGAAAGAGCCTCTTATCTCTCAGATGATTACTATTTAGTTTTGAAAGCAACACTGTGTTAACTGTTTTCCGTTCGTTCAATGTTTCAAACGTAATTTGAAGAAAAAATGAATTGGCAATGCCCGTCTTGGTGTAATTTAACCTTTTCGGCCTACACTTTTGTTCCAGTCGTTCTAACATGGCCATTACTGTGCTTTGACAATAAAAACAATACAAAGTTTTATTTGGAGCTTTACATTCTGACTGGACAGGTGAACGCGGTAATATTGCTCCTAATTCATGAGATCAATAACTTACTTTGGATTCTTTTTCCTGTTTAAGCGCTAGTAGGAGGGCATATTGTAGTCGTACCGTCCGTCCGTGGTTGGGTGGTTGCGACGGTGGGTATATGGGTACGTTGGTTCGTCCGTCAGGATTTCGTGTACGCTCTGTTACGTTTACACGCCTGATGGGATCATTGTATAACTTCGGAATAGTGATTAGTTTGCCTAGGATGTTTTAAATATACCTTTGAAATATTATTCCCCTTGACTATACGATGCATCGTCTACACTCAACTCAACTTCTCCTTTAGAAAAGTTAAATGTCACAATTCAATGTCCATGGTAATACAATCGTGTTTCCGTTCTTTACCATTTTAATTCCTTGGGGGATTTTAATAGTACATCAGATCATTATTCCCCATAACCAGACGATGTGTCGTATACATCTCCAATGCTACTCGGTGAAAGGGCAAGGTCACAATTCAAGATTAAAATTCGTGAATTTTTGTTTCCGCTATTTTACGTTTTAAGACCGTTGAATATAATATTATACGATTAAAATCCAATGCTTCACAGATAAAAGTCGCGATACTATTCAGAGGTCAAAAGATCACGATTTTTCGCTTCAACTCTTAAACTGTTATATTGCAAAGGATCAGTAAAATATAACTTTGGAGTTTTCTCGATGGATCTCGTGCGTTCTGCAAAAGGTCAAGATCAAATTTAGTTGGTATTTCTGTGTTCTTATATATTATTTGTTGAGATATAATAATTTATGCTGATATCCTATCACAGAAAGGAGTCTTTTTTTATTAATACTATTTATTATAAACTATTAATAGTTTAGCGGAATTGATGTGTCAACTCGGACTGAATGTGCATTTCATCCAACAAGAAGGTGACCCATGCAGATATCAGTTTAACTTTTATAATTGTATTCAAACAATATCAAGTTTAACATGTCAATTGATATGCTTTAGAGCACTGAATATTGAACAGCAATTTTGTAGTATTAAGATTTATGTATTTTACCTGCATAATATTCTTCAATAACTGTCAATATATCAGTACATCGTTAGTGTAAGCAGAGAGAGAGAAATATGAACACGTTTAATGTATAGGAAATTATATAACTCAAGAAACATTATCAGAAAAGAAATATCTACTTATACGATAGTCGTTGTTTTTAAGCTAATTAAAAAGTGCCCATACCGTACAATACGTAAAACATGATATAAAACATAAACAAGTCTACACTATTTGTATACAATGAAACACAACATAATTTGTGAATGCCAAATTACATATGTTTCAGTTATGTCAAAGTAAACTCTTTATTTAATACTGTTGTTGTACATGTACACGCCTTAAGGACAAGACAGACTAGGTTTTCTTAGAGGCTGGAAAACGCGACACCTCAAATAAAAAAAAAAGTGAACACAGCCCTGTTAAATCCTTTTTCTTCAACAATATTTTCTTTGGTTATTGTTAATGACAACTATATTAAAAGCGAGTCCGTCACGTATATCTTCCGCAGCTACCATGCACATGATATACAATTAAAACTTGTTTATATATAGAACAAAACAGAACAGAATGAAATTTTATTAAGACTTGTACATATTACATCGTCAGTCTTAACCATGTAATCGTATACATATAAAAAGTTCATGTGATAAGAAAGTGATTATACAGTAATAAGATATGTACATACTATCTAACATAAAACACGACAGTGTTGGGTTAACAAAAAAAGAAAGTGATTATAAAGTAATAAAAAGTGTACATACAATGTAACATAATTCATGAGCGTGGTTGGTAATCACAAAAGAAGAAATTTTTTATAAAGCATTTATGCGACAGCTATAAGGCTGTAAATATTTTTGGGAAATATAAACTTAAATCAAAAATGATTATCTTAATCATGCCATGTGAATTATTATGCTAATATAAGAAAAAAGAAATAGCTCACACACTTTGTATTTGTGTAGAATAAATGTGGGCAATTGGTTATCTTACAACTAGCATAAGGGTCATTAAGCTTATTATATTAGCATATATTATGCACACAACCATTGTATTATTATATACGGTATTTATATTACATTAAAATAAAATACAATTACACAAACAATTGAATACACAAACACAAAATCAAACCCGGGGAACATAACAATTCAGCTGGTCGTATTCGTGTTAGATATATATCATTATATAAATACAATTACACAAACAATGGAATAAACAAACACAAAATCAAAACCGCGGAACATAACAAGTCATCTGGTCGTTTTTGTATTCTGAACAACATTCAATGTGGACTTCCTTATGAGAAGAGCTTCTTTCACAAAAACAGAGAACTTAATAACTTCTTATTAAGTACATGTTCTAATAAGGCTTAGACATTTATATACTGATGGTCGCTTGGAAAAATAAGTAATTTCCTAATATCATTATTACAAGGGCAGATTAACATACATTTGTGAAATGGTATTCGTCTTCTATGTCACGTGAATTACAACAAATGCAATATCTTTCTTCCCCAGCTATGCGAGTATAACTGAACCGACCCGTTTGAATTCTTAATGGATGATTTGAAATTCTTAATTCACAGAAGTACAATCTGATACTTATAGGTAAGACGTCTAAATAGTTTTCATATGCAAACGATATTGTAATCTTTTTGTACAATGTTAGAACGATCTTTGACTCTGCATTTAAATTCAGGGAGAAATGTGTTTGTGTTAACAAACTGATATTTTCATACACGTACGCGAGCCCATTATCATTTATGAGATTGTTTACATTTGTTACCGAGTTTCTCTTCCCATTAATACAGTCTTGAAGAGTTTCGTTATAAACAACACTTAATATAATAGTATCGCTGTCTTTAATTGCAAACCAATATTAAATTATTCTAATGTGTCTGTGAATATACAGTGGATATATACACGATTCAACAACAAGCTATATTTGCACATAGATACTATGTTAACGATTGTATTTATCTTGTGCACACGACTAAGTCATTGGTATTACATTACCAAGTTTTGAATAACAAATTAACTTGATAGTGAGCATGAATTTAAAATTTTGTCCGTGCATGACATACTATGTGCAACCCGATTGTTTATTTTCCTCATAGTTTTCTCTTTTTGTTTACTTGTATTTATTCTGTCATCTTGGTTACTAAATTGTAAATAGCAGTTTCAAAAATAAACATTTCAACATCTTATGGAACGGAAAGTCTTAACTGCACATCAAAAGTAAACTTGAGGCAATTGCATTTTCTTAAAGTCGATACTGCAGTATCAAAATAAAAATAAAGAAGGATGCAAGACACTTACATTTGTTTTCAGTGTTTTAGTGTCGTTTTATGATACCAATGACTTTTTGTAGCAAAATGCATAAATGCAATTGAATTGAGGTCAGAAACTCGTCGTTAACTCATTATGACGAGTAAGTTTTAAGTAGAAACTGGATAAACGGTATACAGGATTGTTGCCGAGAAGAAGAAAGTTCACTTTGTTTGGCAAGAAAACAAAATTAAGCCAATTTCATTTTCTATATCTCACCGGATAAAATGTATGCATCCCGGTTTTAACTATGTGTTCTCTATATGCATGCGTTCGGTTCCGTTTTTAACCACGTGTTCGCCTTATGCATGAATTCTAGACCGGTTTGAAATATCTGTTCTTTATATGCATGCACTCTATTCGAGTTTTAACCATGCGATCTCAAGATACATACATTTGTTTTCGGTTTTAACAACATTTTCTCTATATGCATGAATCCATCCCGGTTTTAACAACGTGTTTTCTATATGCACGTATTCAATCCCGGTTTTAATCACGAGTTAACTAAATGTATGCATGCCTGTCCGGTTTAAACCGGGTTTTCTTTAAATGGATGCATGTTATCCCGGTTTTAACCATGTTTTTTCAATATGCAAGCATTATGTGCATCATCTTCTTCACTTAAGCATTATTATCTGCCTTATTATTTTTTGATAAACAAAGTGGTTATCTCAATTTGAATGATCATGTATTTTTTTTGTAAGTGAATCTTGAAACATATCAACCCAAGCAGACTCATTTTATCGCAGCATCTGTAGGATACGATTATTATGATGATGTGTTAACATGGCTTTATAAAAATGTTAGACAAGTATGATCGTTAGGCCATTGTTTCATTCTTCCGCTGACTTTTTATTAATGTATGCATATTCAACCATTTATGGTCTGTTATCAATTCCAAGTTTAGAGATTTGACAAAAGCAGTGACACCACATATCTTTACGAAATAGGATGCTCTAATTATTAGTTAACTTTTTTTGATGATATGAAACGTTATAAAACCGAAAAAAAACAGCCTATAATTTTTATATATTAATACACTAAACGCCATGAATCATAATCATTCATTTTCACAACAAAAACAATTTCGTTCACAAATAACATACATTACAATAAAACAAAAGAAAGCAGAACACGTTAAATATACTCTTATGTTATTATTTGTTAATGTTCAAATTACAACATATCACAAGGTACACATGTATGACAATACATAACGATACATTTATACTTTTATGTCCAATATTGTAATAAGCGTAGCTCTACATCATCTCAAGTTTTTTTTTACAGCTACCTCATTTATTAAACAGAATCAACAATAACAAGTATTTGTCACAAGCTAATTGCTAAAATGAGTAACTACAAAACGTTGATCAACAATGTTTCTGCACAATTGTAAACGGTAAATGCATCGATTAACATGCATTTTTCTTCGGTTAAGCCTCTGTCAGTCAGTAAGATTTGGTTTCATTTCTTGCACCGAAGAGAACCGATAAAAATAAAAGCCATCTTGTTAGGTCTCGGTATCAAAGTAAATGGAAATGTAATGCGAAAACAAAGAACACGTGCATTTTCAGTGCAGCAATAGTGTAATGTTGAACAAAATGCAACACACCTAATTTAAGTATTTAAGTGTAGGAACACTAACATTTCATTATACGAAAATGCGAGACTTAGCTCTTAGCAAATATGTTTATGCTTCGTGTGAAGGACTGTCATAACAACTCAGAACAATATTTTAAAGAAAAACTATGTTAATGTTCTGGCGGTCAAGTGGCAAACGCGCGGTTACTTGCGCGAGTCGCATGACCAACGCCGCGAACTAGTCATGCGTGTAATAGGTTCAGGTGATTAAACCCGTAAGGTTTGTGAGCTGAACTGTAGTAACTGTTTGGAACGAGTTAATGTTAATAGTGAAATATATAGATATTGATTTCGTATGTTGATATTTTGTAAAGACATAAGTATTGTTACTTTACTCTATGACATACTTCTCCTGCCCATAACACACGTCTCCTTACTTATACTTAAACGCAACGCATATATACACTTTTATATAATGATATGAATAATAATGCATGCATTATAACATAACGTTGTGTGCATCAAAACGGCTACGGAATGCATGGTTTTGAAAAAATGTTTCACGGTAATATCCTAGATATTACGAACGTTCATGACATTTGGACATACAGACTGCATAACAGTTTAACTGCAACTTCAATGAGAATTATACTATTTGACTCACGACAACAGAAGGCATGTACTATTGCTACAAATACAGTCTTATCAATAGTTGTAACAATTAACAACTACTCATACAACACGAGTATATATTGTACGACTATAGATGAGCGAATACTGAGAATACCTTTGTACAAGTGAATAAATCATTATAAATGAATTCGATGAATACAGCTCTAAAATAAATGAACGACTTATATATATAAATACAGTGCATCGCAACTGAGATCGTGTAATTAAATGATTGATTGCCAACAATAGATAACAACATATGAACAATAATGGCTATTGAATGAGTTCCAATAATGTATAAAATGATCAAATTACAATACAAACTCGTTAAAATATCAGTCCGACTACAGTTACGCCACACATACTAGAACCGGATGCGAACATTTATTCTATATTTGTTTTCTCATACGGTTAAATGTAACGTAGACACGATTTTCAGTTGTACAATGTTGGTTCTTCTCAAATGAACAAAACATTATACGTAGAGTACTTATGGAACAACGCGTGTTTGCAGTGGTCAGAGTGCCCTCGATATGACTACCAAACGATATATGTTTGGTAGGCATTCCGAACATATTTAAACATATTTTATTATATCTTTCCATTAGAAGACAGAAGTGGCGTCTCAACGATACCATTTCTTCATTAACTCCAATAATGTCCATTACTTGTGCTAGTTCTATTAAAAACCGTTTCAAATTGTCAATCTCCATTTGTTAATGCTTTGTATTTATTTGACATATATTGTATTTGTAATATGTTCTCCCTTTCCATGAACATGCTGAACACATTCTGAAACAAAAAAGACGGAGCTCACATATTTGTTACGACAATTATGGGATTCATTTAAAGATAACAACTTTTTATTAGGCCTAAACATTGCAGATTAAATGGCAATCCCATAAAGACACGAACACTGGTGAACAATTCACTTTGCAAATATAAAAAGCTTGAAGATTTTTGATCACAATATCGTTTAAATGTAAACATAATTTCAACAGCGCCTCAAAATTCGACCATATTGTTTTGTATTCCATGCTGTCCTGATTGTTTGTATAATCCATGCATAACGAAGACATCTTTTCAAAGGGACATAACGGCTCAATCCGTTTTACATGTTTGAGAATAAGATTATCTTTTAATAATTATTTATTGAATGTATGCTTAACATACATGACTCGTTCCTATCAACGCGATCTAAAAACAAATATTTTTGTAATTAAACAAGCTGTTGCGGGCGCCGAAAAATAAGAGGTAATAGTTAAATTAATATTAATGGAATTACAAGACGTAAAGCTTCATGCATGCCCACTTCTAATATTAACACTGAAATGTTTAAAATTGTTATTCAAGTGCGCAATTGTTGAAGTTGTTAGCTAAAATCCATGTGGTGGGATTAAATGAACTTATATTTTGGGAGTGTATATTTTGTCCTTAACAAATTCATATATTTATTATTGTTTCAAGATAAAATTAAGCGTGAAATGTGCATTGTTTTTAAAAATGGCAGCGAATAATCGAATACTCGAATAATCAAGTGCTTAACATTATTCGAATATTCGTTTGCTTTTCGAAAACCTGTTTTAGCGTGTTTTAGATCACTTGAGCAAAAAGTGCTAATGATTTGCTATTGTTATCATTAGCATTTCATTTAAAAGGTCGCGGTGGTGTATTGGATGTGGTGTTCGCCTAGCGATCGGGAGTTCGTGGGTTCGCTCCCTACTCGGGGAGCGTTCTTATTATCTCCTCCATAGACACCAAGTACTGGTTCTTCCCTGGAAACGGACTCGACAGTGTCCATATCTGCCTATAATAGGCCTTCCTGTAATAATCAGCAATTGAATGTAGAAAGTACGAAGTAGAAGTAGAAGTAATCTATGTCCGGCATCCGTCGTCGTGCGTGGTCTATCGTGCGTTGTCAACGTTTAGCAAGCTACCACTTCCCAATTAGATGACCCTTGGTCAGACTATATATGTTGACATTACCTAGGCTGAGTTCGAATCTTGGTCAGGTCCGTGCAAAAATTGAGGTCACAAGGTAAAATCTTAGAATAACCTTGCTACTACTCAAGACGCCATATTTATATCTCAACTTGATGAAACTGTGTGAACTCGCATGATTAACTAGACAATTGGAAAGATTAAGAATCTGATTCACGTAATCTCAAAACTAGGTCACCAGGTCTTATTTATGACTCAATCCTGATCAAATTATGTCAGATTGTTTATCTTGACAACAAATTGGCAACGTGCGTATAATTACTAATTCACCTTGTAAAATCTTAGATAAACTTTGTACCCACAATAAGTGCCTCATTTATGCCTAATTCTTAAAACAATTGTCGGAATGTTTATCTTTAAAATATGAATGCCGAGTTCGAATATGGCTCAATATAAAGAAGTGGAACTCCAGAAGCTGCAGCAGTATTACATTTCTATCATACACACCTTCGTGGTCCTTTATTTATGGCAAGGAACCAATTGCCAAAACGGTACAGTACGGCACAAAACGAAACAACATATACACATAGTAGAATAAAGCTGGGGTGACGGCCTTGCAACGGTCAATGCTAAGCACTGGGGGTTTAAATCGGTTATAGAACTCTCAACCTCACACTTGACCCAGCAATATTCATGATACATATAAGTGTTAATACAATTTAACCTCATAGCATTGCAACTCAAATTAAACAGTAATAAAAGGGAATACAAACCTATCTGAAATAAAAACGGAATTGCTAATATTTACATATTTAAAATATTGGAGAGTGATGTTTTTTAAATCTACACATACGGATCTTAAGAGCCCGACACTTGAAAAGTTGCATTTGCTTTTGTAGATTGCATATTCAACATAATCAGCATCTACCTAGCATAATTGAGCATTTTAAAGCAAATTTAATTAATTAAACACATGTAAAGGTTACTTGTATGGCATGACATTGCTTCTGTTATAAATTAATTTAAAGCGTTATTCGTCAATATGCAAAACAACAGATTAAACAACTTAACAAAGATCAATTTAAATATCGTTCCATTGTTTATGTCAAAGTAATTTTAATGACATAGTATAGCGAATATTATATTAAAATGTATCCAACTTATCCCCCTTATATCGTTTGTCAGGTTATTTCCATATCAAGCACATTATAAACTATTTAATTGCCAAACGAACGTATTAATCTTTACTCAATTGTAGGCTGGGTACGTACTGATATATAAGTTTATCAAAAGTTAAAAAGTTGTAGACAGTCTTATTTAAATGATGCTAAAGTAACATCATAATAAATAACGTTAGAATAATAAATATACTTAAATGTACACTTCTATCATACAGGAAATGTAGTTTTAATCACCTCAACAACATCGTGCTTACTTCTACAATTAAACCCAATAAATTATATAATGTAATACATACATTTTANGTTATATACAGCGTGCACTAGTTAATTGTCTATCATCTTTCAATTAAAGTTAATTTGTAATTTAATTAATCAGTTTTACTTCAATAAGCATGTTTAACACGGAACACGGTATGAAAGGTGTTATATACAGCTAACATTAATAAATTACATAGCATGATTCAATGAAAATTAGTTGGTGTTTTAATTAATCAGTTTTACTTTAATAAGCATGTTTAACTCGGACAATCATCTTTGATGTTTAATAGTGTCCATTGTGTCATTGAATTTAAACAAATTAAAAATTAAAGCGTTGTTTGTCGCATGCGGTTTTTTCATAATATATCAGTTCATATAAGTTACTTAAGTTAACGTCCAAAGCAATACTACTAAACCCTTATAACCATCACCCCATGTTAAGCACACAATTAAACTCCAGAAAATATATCTGGAGCAAAAATACTGTTCTTATCAACTACGTTTATAACAGAACACCGACTATACACATACAATGAATACAACAGGAATCACTACATTGGAACGGTCAATGTCAAGCATGGTGGTTTTAAATCGGTTTCAGGGGCCTTGTATTTACCCCAGAAATAATCCCAAATTAAGCACGCGTCTAAAACAAATCACTCAAAAGTACCTATGCGAACAGAAACTGAAAACATGAATGCCAAAACACGACGTGCGAATCGAATACTACATACATAAGTTTTGTGTACTTGTGTCATA
This sequence comes from Dreissena rostriformis, assembly GCA_007657795.1. NCBI lineage: Eukaryota > Metazoa > Mollusca > Bivalvia > Myida > Dreissenidae > Dreissena > Dreissena rostriformis. The sequence continues at coordinate 14,908 of VMBQ01006706.1, read as the reverse complement.
AATATCGGAAATGTATTAAAACAATTAGGGTTAGGTTTAAGTTATTAGTATACACAGAACTGTTGTTCATCTACAAGAAATATTAAACTACCAAACTAGCGATGTATTTTACAGAACATTATCAAACAAGCTAGGTTATATCATGTTTGATACTTTTTTTTAAACAATATTTGATGTTTGATCCTTAAAATTATTTTGAATACAAATATGACGGCATTAGAAAGAATAAGAAATTCGAGAAAATCAGGATATAATACATTATAAATAGTTGATCATTACCAAATCGCTGCCCAAACAAAATACATTTTATATTTCTTAACAGTTTGTTTTATTTATATAGGTGTGACATCAATTCTTTCGTTTATCTGATATGCCAGAATCAGATTACTGCACTTTTATTCAAACACATTCTTAAGTAAGTTAAATCCACGGAAAAATGAAAGAATTTACAATGGTCCAAATATGTGTTATTTTAATTATAAAAGCGGTGTTTTAAGTTTTAAGGTTGTAACGAAAGCAAATGCTGTCCACATTTCATATGGAAAATGTAGGATTTAATGGTCCCTTAAGCTTTAAACAAGTAGGCGGAAGGTGTACTGCATTATTTTGTCCCAGATCTAAATCAAAACCTTGCAAATCTTAACCGATATCTAAATATCTAAATGTATTTGAATAATGAGTCGATAAATAAGGGTATTTGATAGATAATAATAGACTTTACGAAATAATCCTTCGCAATAGGTTTGCATCTATCTTGCAAGTAGTTCTTACTCAGCATGCACAGCGTGCTTAACATTTGGCAAAACTCAATTCTCGAATTTAATTATTTTTTTAGTTGAAATTAAGCGCTAGCTTCTAAAATGTTGTGCCCTGTTCAGCGGAAATAGCGTTCTATGGTTTTATCATTATAATAATAATAATTAAAAAAATGCAACTTACGCATATAAAGTGCAAGAGACGTTGATTTTTTCAGCTACACTGTACAATTTTCTCTCCGGTTGATTTTCTTTATCCCCGCTTGACGTCACATACGGCTAAGGAACACAACTCTAACACTAGTAAATGCGAATAACTGAAAGGGTGTATTTAATGGCTTTAATTAGCTATTTTATTGTTTATCTGAAAGAAGACCATAATTATTAACGAAGGAATACACAAGTACATTTGTCAACACCATTTTCCAATTGTGTAATTTATTAAGATCAAATGTATAAATTATATTCAACTTGTATTGACACAGAGCTGTAAGTGTCGTCATAACGATAGCTCTGATTGAACCTGTTGCTGAAAATGTTAAATTCGTGCATACACTTGATCCTTTGTAGTGTTTTTTTTTTGTAAAACGTATTAGGCATTGAGAAATTGGCAATGATTATTTAAACAGTTGATGATGTAAAAAAGTAACTTTCGCTTAAAAATAAAATAAACAAGCACAAATAGAGATATGTTTGCATTTGGAGTTCTTAAACATTCATACATATAACCAAAGGGAGAACAATCTGCTGCTAGGAATATACCCGGATAACGATACCGCATTAGAAAAAGACATAACAATATCACACATAAATATCTACCTACACTGTTCCGTATCCAGTTCACACAAATCGCATGCAAACATTATTTCTTTCACTGCAGAAAAGTTGCGTAGGTTGAAGTTTTAAGCTCCCAATTTCGCTTTCACTGACGATTTGTTGCTAACGTTTTCCTGTTTTGATTATCGATAGTAGAACATTTCGTGTGAAATTTGATTGGCAACTGTGTCTATGTGTGTAAGAATTTTAGCAATAGAACACTGAGGCATATCCGTATGTTTTATTTCCGGTAGATACATCTATTGAATTTCTTGTTAATGTAAGAATCAATTATACATTGTAAATTCAATCTCTATAGCGACTGGTGAAAAAATAGCTGTGTAAGTTAACAACAACACTTACATGGAAGACGGCCGTGTTGTTGAACGAAATGGTAATGTTTGAATTAGGAACTTGCTTGCGCTGTTATGTACTGCATGTAGCGAGTCTCTTTCATGACTGCATCTTTGTTGACTTAAATGTCAGCACTAATAAACGCGAAAAGGGTTGATTATGACGCATTGACTTGTGGTTAAAGCAACGTAGCCAAAACTAGTTCTTGAAGTGATTCCTTCAAAAAGTGCAGCGACTTGAGGTAATAGCAACTAATCATCATCATCATTCCTTTGACCGGTCTGGCCGTTGGGGGGGGGGTAATGAGGGACAACGAAACAGACATCCCTCTCCAGTCAGGTATGTTGTGTGCTGATGAGAGTAATTTACCCATGGAGAGGGATGTCTACTCAGTCGCATTTGCCATCCAGCTTTTCTTCTGACGGGCTCGACGTCGACGTCCCTCTAGCGTGCCCTGGAGAACAGTCTTGCACACAGAGTATTTCCTGGTAACGTGTCCAAACCAACCCAACTTTCGTCGTTTGTCGGTCGCCAGTAGGGGCTCTTGTGGACCAACAAGTGGGGCAGTGATGTTCCTGACGTTCTCGTTGGTCTTGTGCTCCGTGTAGGAGATGCGGAGCAGTTATGGGAAACATTTATGTTCAAAGGCATTTATTCTGTGTTCTGTGTCCGCGCGAAGCCTATATGTCTCCGCCGTACAGTAGGATAAAAACTAGAATAGAAAGAGCCTGTACATGGTTGGGAAGCTGATTGAACTGCTTGCCCACATCCTGCTCAGTCAAGCGGTCGCCATGGCAACCTGTAATTGGACCTCATCTGTATTGGTACCATCCTTTGAAAGGGTTGCTCCCAAATACTTGAAGCTGGTCACTTCTACCAGCTTCTCGCCGTTCATGGTGATGTATACACTTGTGATGGTCGTTCCGTTCAACATAATCTTCTACTTCTCCGTGCTGACCTCCATTCCGTATAATCCTGCTCTTGAAGGTAGCCAGGTGGTTCTTGCGCCACACACTAGTTCATATAGGTGACCAAGTAATTTAAATCCTGCATCTAAGGACATGTTTATAGGCAGCCTAACATACCGACATACGGACTGGCCGACACGACATCAAATTCAATATAGCCGCGACCAAATCCCCCTCTCACAAAGCGGTTGTGTATTCAAATAATCAATCAAAAGCAAATATTATTATAGTTGTATGTAATCTAACACGGTTTTAATTCGATTGTCACTGCATTACCTCACATTTTGTTAACTATTATACTCGGTACCAGTCAAATCATTGTGTTGATGTTAATCATTGATAGTTCAGTTCAACCTTTCACTGTTAAATGTTAACAGGGAATTGATGTTTAACATTTCAAAAATACATTTAATTCTTCACTTTAACTTTATGTGCATTGGGATCTAGCGTAAAGTGGCAACGTGTGAAAGAAGATATGCCATTTTCAATGATACGATAGAAAGTAGGGTCATACGACGATTGTGTGATTGGAAAAGAGCTAAAATTGGTTATGTTGAAACTACGGTTCAAATATGACATTTGAAATGTAATAGCATGCTTATGTACGTATTCCTGGAACTGTTCAACACATTAAGTAGCATATGCGAAATTATTAATATATTGCTGAAATACTAATCACAACGATCTTGCAGGCTCGCCTGCAGCAAGTTCTATGTAATCCCAATGAACTTTTGACCTAATGTTGTCAATTAATCTACAAAAACGTGCGAAGACAATTAGGAAGCTTTCTTCACCGGGTTGCATTATTGGAACCTTGTAGCCATTGATACAACACATACAAAATGTATCAAAATTGATGATCAGCTGCAGATAATTTGGAGACCGTACATGTTCGATTCGAATTCAGATGACATTGCATATGCTTTACAAGATGAACTATCAGTGACAATTTCCAATCAAAATGTTTGTTTTCGTACAGTAAATTTAAATATCAGCTCGACCAGACAAATACATTCATTCTCATATGTAGATTCGTTATGATGGATGCACACTTCTACACGTTATATTAGCTGATATCATAATTTGCTTACATTGCGGATGATATCAACAGGTTGCACAGTGTCTGAACTTTTAAAAGGTGGTATTTCAACCGAAGACGTCGATGATATGCGACTTTTTCAATGTCATTCTGAATCTGAACATGTACGGTATCATGATGGCGTGAGTGTCAACAGTTTTTGCATGTTTATGATAATACACTATATAGTTTTATACCGATACAAGACAAGTTGTGTCCAGGTTAATTAGAATTATTGACGGTGCTTTTTGTAAAAAACAAAATGGATCATTTTCCAAAAATATAGCATATTTTCCAAACTTACTAAGTCTGTGTTGGGCCATGCAAACTATAGAGTAGCTAAATGGGCCTCCAAATATAAGCATACATTTAACTTAAATATTTGCTCCCGTTGCTGAAGTTGTGAAAGTTTCGAGTTAAGATAAACACTGTGGCTATAAAAACAACAGAAATTTTCATAACACTGGTAAAGTACGCTTGCATAAGCTGTCAACGGCAGGCGCTAACATTGTTTCCAGGCAGTTCTGATGTTTTGAAAGATATCGTACATTTTAAAATGAATTGTTATTCTACACATGGTCAGCGAGATATTCTTTGATCACAGATACAGTGTAATAATCGAACAAAGAACCTCCTATCCCTATATATATGTGTTTTTTAATATTTAACAAATATATGAAGATTATAACTACACACTATTCAATTTGTTTTGGGCATTGTGCATACATGAAATCGGATTTAGGTAAAATATTACTCGGTAAACTTGCATTATTTGTAAACATTCAACGTAAGCGCTTTAATAATGCGATAAAGGATAAAAGGATAAATAGAATACACGCCTGGTGCTTTTGAACGAGACAGTTGATGGAGTTAATATAAACGCAAAAACTAGGTATACTTACAATATCGATGTACAAAATATTTATCTTATGTAATAGAGATAGCAATACACATAATTAAAGTATTTATGAGAAGAAACACATTTTGTTATACAAAAATACAAACGTGTTTAAAGCAAAAACACATACTTGAACATTATGCGTATATTTCTTCAATATTTTACCTTCTAATACAGTTTTATTTAACACAGATACGTTGTTATATTGTATAATATTGGTTTTTAATTTCTAAATTGAGCATTTAATAATACGTAGTCTACTTATTGAACAACATGTGTTTGTAATTCTATCGGTCTGTAATTAAAATGATTAATAACACAATTTACTATACACAACTTGTCCAAAAAATCGGAAAAGATGCCAGTAATATGTATTGTAGGGAGCCTTTATTTCAACAGATATTATGTATAATGTCCATGCGTCTGGTAATCGGTTTTCTAATTCAAAAACATGACCTAACATATAGAGTGCTGAAGGTAGGTGGTCGCTTGCTCTATTTTCTAGTTCGCTTTCGCAGTAGTCTGAAAGTTTTGATAGTGCAAGTCGCTTCTTGTCTTTATTCTTTGATGCAAGGTATTGCAAATAAAAGAGGTGTGCGTTGCCATTTTTTTCAATTACATGATTTTTATCACGACGAAATAATGTTAATATCTCACATTTTATGAAATATCTTGCCTTGTACATTTCGTATATCAGAAGCTCTGGAACACAATATATTTCGCTTTTAACGAACACGAGAGGAAATATTATTTTTGCTGCATACTCCATTAATATTTCTGACGATATACACTTGAGTGATCTTTGATCTGACTTAGTTTTGACATGGATGCTTAGTTTTGATAATTCTGTGAGTTGAATCATTCCTGATGCAATCAAATTTTCAATCGTTTGCAGTAATGCACAAGCACGTTCAAACTGACTTGTGCATACAAGCATTGACGCATATCTCAAATGATTCGAGATGTCTTGTGATCTAAGAGATGTTTCGTACATGCTGAAAATATCACTAGTTACCTTCCTGCCATTTGCTATACAATCAGATGCTTCACGTGATGCTAAACTGCTACATATAATTTGAAACATAAATTCAAGTTCATTCGTTTACAATTTGGAGCTCATTTTTCGTCAGTTTACTGCAAACAAATTGACAGAGGAGAATGTGTAATGTGGACAGTAGCCCCTTTTTAAGAATCGCCTGAGAGTGTTGAGACAGTATATCACACAGCAAGAGATTGTCAACTCTCCATATGTCTTCTGGAAATTACTCAATGGTAAACAAAAAAGCCGTTTTCATGTGAAAAGTACTCAAGCGTTCATCTACCATAGGTTTCAGAAATTCTTTTTGAATCATTTTTGTTAATACGAAGGCCTTAATCTATACGATGTTAAAGTCAAACATCAGTAAACGCTCAGTCATGTTAGTGGAAATTTGAAACTGCGAATCAACATACTTATTTTGGTATTGTATTTTAATGAAACTTAATCGACGTTCTTCATCGTAACCAAATCTCTGCCTCAGATCTCCAGGATGTACCATATAAACATGGCATTGTTTTGCCATTGAAAGGGTTTCTTGTGTGGGCCAGTGGCCAGGCCTTGGTCTCGTAAACAAAACCCTACAATCATCCGGCAAAGTCAGACATCGTATTGCACAGACGGTGTCTCTTTTAAACTGTGTAATCACAGGGCCATGCTGTTGCATTCTTATAAATTTAAAGTTTTCACAAGACCTGTTTATATTTAACATAGAATTAAACAACACTCTACCTTTGTCATCGCATATAAATTCATCTTCAATGATTTATGTTGCAGGTATGAAGTCTTTACTTATATGGATATATGTGCTGTTCTCCAATCTTCCAACGCGCTGAACAAAGCAGCATTGTGGTAAAGACCTTTTTTCGTTTATAACTAAATAATTAATGTTTATCGAATCATCACAATGCGACAAGTGTACACAAGCGAGATCATTGTTTTCATACACAAGAGTGTCGGTGTCTTACATCATACAATTGTCGTTGAGCCCTCGCTTTGACTACTAAAGACGAAATGTGTGAAAGAAAATCTATTTACACCTATAGGTTTATATATATCCATTAGAAGACTAACGTGGAGTCTAAATGATACCATTTCTTCATTCAAGCAAATATCGTCCATCACCTGCGCTAGTTCGATAGAAAATCGTTTAAAATCTTTTGTCTCCATTTGCATTTGCTTTGTCTTTATTTAACGAACATGGTAGATGTTTTTTGTCTTTCTTTTCATGAACAATACATATAAATATAAAACTAAAGTTTATACATGTTAAATACTATGCTATCATATCTGTAACGATGCTCGTTGAATTTATTTAAGTTTAACAACGATTATGTTAGGCCTAAGCATTGCAGATGAAGTGGCAATTCAATAAAGACACAATTACTAACACTTTATTTTACAAACATAAAAAGATCAAATCTTTCCGATAGAAATATCGTTTGAGTCTAACATAAGCGCATTGAAGTTCGATTATACTATGTTGGTCAAATGCTTTCCTATAATTGTTTTTGTAAAATCTATGCAGAACGAGTACATCTTTATAAATGGTTAAAACGGCTGAAACCGTTTTGATATTTGGGAATAAGATCATCGTGTAATAAGCATTTATTTAATGCGTGTTAAGCATACATGCTTCGTTTATATAAACGTTCTGGAAACTATTTATTTGTATAATTAAAATATAGTTGCATATGTTGCGGAAAAATAAGAGTTTGTAGTTAAATTAATAGGAATAGAATAACATAAAGTAACGCTGTATGCAAGCGCAGTGATAACTGAAGTGTTGAAAACGCCCATTGACGTGCGCGAATCCGTTTGAAGGTGTTTATTTATCTAATATATGTTGGAGTGTACTTTTTTTCTTAACGAATTCTTCTCTTTATTGTTGTAACACGATACAAATAAGAGTGAGGCGTTAATTGTTTAGAGAATGCAACGAATATTGAATTGAATATTGAATATTCGAATGATTAAATTTTTTCGAATGTTTCTTTATTAGTCAAATTGGTATTGTTTAGCGTGCTTAGCTCACTTAAGCAAGAAGTGTTCATTGTAATCTGTTGTAGTCAGTCTTTGTCCGGCGTCGATTGTCGTGCGTTGTGTGTCTTGTGGTGTCAACCTTTAGTTCGCTTTCACTCTGGATGTCACACTTTTCATCCAACCTTGATGAAACTTTACCATAATGTCTTCCCTGACTATTTCTAGGCGAAGTTTGAATCTTGGTCACATACGTCAAAATCAGGTCAACTCTTATTTAAAACGTGGTTCTACTCAAGACGCCATACGTATTATTATTTAATCCTGATGACTCTTCGAATTGTTAGCTTGAAAATTTTCAGGACGATTATATATCTCGTTTACGTTCATTCAAAAACTAGTTCATCACGTCTTATCTTCACTTTAGAAGCCAAATGTATGACTCAATTCTTATGAAACTATGTATTTTTAATGGCAATACATAGTCCAAGTTCGGCATTATTACTTGTTCATAAATACCAGGACACTAGGTTACATATTTGTTATCAACCTAAATGCATTATTCATGACTAAATCTGAATGAACAGTACGGTTGATCCCCATCGTTTTATAACATTGCATTGCATTTTTTAGACATACAATGTTATGTTCTTTAAAAAAGTGCATATTTAGTTATAAACTCACAAAACTGACTGATGTGTATTATTTAAATACTGGATATGAAACTGTGTGCTATAGTAAGTAAAAATCATTAAACCAATCTCATCCTCAATGTTACTTCGGGGGCATAGTGTTAACTTTTATAATTTTATTTAAAGCATAAAAGCCAACAAGTAAAACTACACATTCAAAAATAATAACATTGGAATTTATAAACATTTCTAGCGGACCACTATCTAATATATGTATTTCTATGATATGAAACAACCGTTCCGTTCACTTCTTTGTAGCGAAACATACCATTTACGCCGTGAATAAAACAATAAGTGGACAGTGTACTTGTGTAATGTGCGCGGCAAAAGTTTAAAGACGAATTTACCTAGACGAATTAAATTTGTCAACACACGGATAATAGCGCCTTGTTTGAATGTCATACTTAAGATGTTTGTATGTGATTTCCGGAAGGACAAACCAGTGCTTGAACGGAAACAATAGCTCCAGTGATGGAGATGAACCAGATGGAAAGGGTTTAATATTAGTTCAATGTGGAGCAAGTAAAAGAAAGGTCTCAAGTTTGATAACATGTTAAGTTTAAATGCATTCTTTTTTTAAATAAAACACACATGAGTAAATATAGTGTTATCAGGCAAAACATATGACAGTTCATTTCATAATTCAATACACCGGTGAAAAAGGGAAAAATGCAACCAATATTCAATGACAAGTAGTTATCACTAATGCATGTAGAGGAATACATATTTAAACAAGGTATGTGTTTAGACCTTTTAAGTACTGCACAAGAATAATTTGCAAAATCTTAATAATTGAAGCAACGCTATATAATATTATGATTGTTATTATTTCCCTGTCTTTGCCATATTTATTGTGTGTATATGTACAAATGCAGCTTGCCGGATCACCAATAAACGTTGAATCTTTGAAAAGGCGAAATTAAAAACAAATACACTGATTATTACATCATATTTTAAATCAAGCAAATAGGAATGATTATTAATTTAAATGAATACAATAAATGAATTATATTACATTAAAAATAATAATTATAATTTTAAACTATATGTGAATGAAATAATAATAATTCACAAAGAATTAATTGATAACACACTTTTATATTGAAAAAAATATTGTGGTATACAAAACCGATTTATAACAACAAAAAATGAATAATAATAGTATTCATCAAACCAGTCATTGATGTGAATAATATTGTTTGTATACATAATCTGTTTTTTTGTATTTTAGCCAGTGTAATGGGAAATAAGCGTCTGTATTGCGTAAATACTCCATTGTCCCTGTTTGATTATCTTTCTCAAACTGTACAAATATTAAGTGTTTGCATCGCGAAGTGTAATGAATTCCGGTTCACTATCGGTTTGTATAATTTTGTTAACAAAGTTAATTTATTTGCAAAAGGGGTCTTTAAAGTGCTCAAAAAATATTTTAAACGTAAACCGTTTGTATTATAGATCATAAGGCACATGACGTAAATGAACGTTTACCGTGCTTTCTTCATCAACATTTCGGCAGAACATTTAGCGCTAGTTTAACACGCGTCGCATCAAGCCTTATAACAAGTAACGGATAACGTGTTGGGTGTCTCAAGCCAAGATGACTCTTAATAGAAATAAGATCTATGTTACGGAGTTTCTGGAGAAAGTCGATGTAGCACGATCGAGAGCTGTTAGTATCATCATCGGGTTTGATATGTTTACATCTGTATCTGAAAATGTTACATTTTTACATACATATGCAGTCCGTATCACTTAATCCAATGTAATCTAAAAACAGTACAAGTACTGATACAAGTACCTTACACTGTATCAGTTAACCAAAATCAAATATAAACAGCATCTCTGTCGGTGCAGAAACGTGTGTGAAGTTTAAATGTTTGACCAGGTAAAGTATCGCTTTAACGGGCGATTTGTTGCTGAGTTTAAACGTAACTTCCTGTTTCGATTTGCCATAGCTGATCATAACAGGTAAACTTTGAAAGTAAACTCTGCCTGTGTGTAAACGCATTTTAGCAATTACACGTACGATACTTAGACATTATCGTATGCTATATTTCAGGTAGATTGCAGACAGCTAAACCAAACTATGATTTCAATTTCCAGCCTTTTTTCAAGCGTGAATGGTGAATTTGCTGAAACAATACAAGGTTTAACATACATGTCAATGGAACGGTCAAAGGTAGACACACAACATGGGTACTTATTTAATTTCTCAACAAAGTTGTCTCTATTTCTAAAAGTGAACGAATCAGAAAAATTGCTTCCACTTCGCACCAGACTGACCCTATTGTTTTGTGCCCACTCTAAAATGTGTTTTGCCATATATTTCCTTTAAATGTTCGATAAATTTTGATAAAATTGATCATAATCATACAATTAACTATTTAGTTTGCGATATTTTTTTTCTACATCCGATCATATTCACGTAATGAACTTTACATTACCAAATGATACATAAAATAAGAATGTTAAATAGAAATTGGGAATTTTTTTGCTTTTCCTTGCATATTCTTACACAATTAGGAGATCGTTAAAATACGCGATATTAGTGGTAACAAAAGATGTATTTCCTATATGACTGCAATTATGCATTTTACTAATGGAGATAAAAATATTAACCCAGCATCGTAAATCCTAGCGAAACGCAATCTGATCATTATTGTTAATCGATTCTATGTGTTACTTAAGCGCCANTGTCGGTGCAGAAACGTGTGTGAAGTTTAAATGTTTGACCAGGTAAATTATCGCTTTAACGGGCGATTTGTTGCTGAGTTTAAACGTAACTTCCTGTTCCAATTTGCCAAAGCTGAACATTACAGGTAAACTTTGAAAGTAAACTCTGCCTGTGTGTAAACCCATTTTAGCAATTACACGTTAGATACTTAGACATATTTGTATGCTATATTTCAGGTAGATTGCAGACAGCTATATCAAACTATGATTTAAATTTCCAGCCTTTTTTCAAGCGTGAATGGTGAATTTGCTGAAAAAAATACAATGTTTAACATACATGTACATGTCAATGGAACGGTCAAAGGTAGACACACAACATGGGTACTTATTTAATTTCCCAACAAAGTTGTCTCTATTTATAAAAATGAACGAATCAGAAAAATTACTTCCACTTTGCACCAGACTGACCTATTGTTATGTGCCCACTATAAAATGTGTTTTGCCATATATTTCCTTTAAATATTCGATAAATTTTAAGTTTGCGATGATTTTTTCTACATCCGATCATATTCACGTAATGAACTTTACATTATCAAATGATACATACAATAAGAATGTAAAAAAATAGAAATTGGGAATATTTTTTGCTTTTCCTTGCATATTCTTACGAAAGTGGGAGATCGTTAAACTACGCGATATTAGTGGTAACAAAAGATGTGTTTCCTATATGACTGCAATTATGCATTTAACTCATGGAGATAAAAATATTACCCGAGCATCGTTAATCCCAGCGAAACGCAATCTGAACATTATTGTTAATCGATTCTATGTGTTACTTAAGCGCCATCGTTTATTATTTCAATTCTAGCCGTTTTCCTGTTTGATAGCACTCAGGGAAATGTGGTAAAATTGAGTGTTTTGTTACCCAAATACCTTTCGGCGAAAACACCGGAAGTGAATTAACAAATCTGCGATAGTTCATTAACAGTTCGTATAGAAATAATATGTTTTGTCGCTTAAAATGATGCTTGAGAAAGACATTGTTCAAACAATGTAAACAGTAAATATCGTACTCCCTAGCACTGTCGAAATTACGTCTTTTGAAGAGGTTTACACAGATACGTGTTCGCCTCTCGTCAGTGCGAATGCATACTTTGACAATTTTATTGTTATAGTTTGCGGACACAGCTAGCGACATTCCGTTGATAAAGACTGGTAACCGGGATCTGTATTATGTCGATTAAACGATTAAATAGCAAAAATTGCAGTGTTCTTTGGACATTCAGTTTTGGTGTAGAGTACTGCGTAGTTTTTATTTATTCAATACGGCTGAAGGGTGTAAAGTCGCCCAAAGTCGTGTTAAGTATTTCTTTCGAAGTTTTCGTGTTTCCACTGACCATTTTTCATTAACCTATAAACCTTTTTGTCTAAAGCTAATGATAACCATAAATAATTAATACAAATTGATATATAATGACACTTTATAATTTTAGAATGGCTTTACATGCATGTGTCGTCTGTAAATCCACATTCACATTTTTATATGTAAGTTGTCGTTCTTGAACCGAGGAAAACCGATAATAAAAGAACGATCGCTGAAATAATTATTAATACACGAAAATGTATACCGCTTTGACGGGTAAGTACTTTATGTTGGCCTCTAACTTCAGGAGAAGCCGTGAGTATTGCATAGTTGTAAGAGAATTGTGAGTGAAAGTTTGGATACGCCCTACAATGACAAGAAAAAGATATATTTTACCTTTGGCTGCAAAGTAGGACATTAAGATGGATATCGCTGCTGTGCGCGCCACATAAGGACATGAGCAGGGTTGTGTGCACAACAANTTTTCCTGTTTGATAGCACTCAGGGGAATGTGGTAAAATTGAGTGTTTTGTTACCCAAATACCTTTCGGCGAAAACACCGGAAATGAATTAACACATCTGCGATAGTTCATTAACAGTTCCTATAAAAATAAAATGTTTTGTCGCTTAAATGATACTTGAGAAAGACATTGTTCAAACAATGTAAACAGTAAATATCGTATTCCCTAGCACTGTCGAAATTGCGTCTTTTGAAGAAGTTTACACAGATATGTGTTCGCCTCTCGTCAGTGCGAATGCATACTTTGACAATTTTATTGTTATAGTTTGCGGACACAGCTAGCGACATTCCGTTGATAAAGACTGGTGACCGGGATGTATATTATGTCGATTAAACGATTAAATAGCAAAACTTGCAGTGTTCTTTGGACATTCAGTCTTGGTGTAGAGTACTGCGTAGTTTTTATTTATTCAATACGGCTGAAGAGTGTTAAGTCGCCCAAAGTCGTGTAAAGTATGTCTTTCGAAGTTTTCGTGTTTCGTTTTTTTCTGATCATTTTTCATTAACCTATAAAGCTTTTAGTCTAAAGCTAATGATAAACATAAATAATTAATACAAAGTGATATATAATGACACTTTACAATTTTAGAATGGCTTTACATGCATTTTTCGTCTGTAAATCCACACTCACATTTTTATATGTAAGCGGTCGTTCTTGAACCGAGGAAAACCGATTATAAAAAAACGATCGCTGAAATAATGATTTATACACTAAAATGTAAACCGCTTTGACAGGTAAGTACTTTATGTTGGCCTCTAACTTCAGGCGAAGTCGTGAGTATTGCAAAGTTGTAAGAGCATTGTGATTGAAAGTTTGGATACGCCCTACAATGACAAGACAAAGATATTTTACCTTCGGCTGCAAAGTATGACATTAAGGTTGATATCGTTGCTATGCGCGCCAAGTAAGGACATAAGCAGGGTTGTGTGCACAACAAAAGTCTACTCAAGCTTATGTCAGTTTATGGAATACAGGATATATGAAACTTTCTTAACATAATCAAGAGCATAAAATACAACAAACACTACATTAATCATATAAATATGAAAGCTATGGTAAATGAGATTAAACCTAAAACTATTTGCAACATACATTGTTAAATACTACTTTTAAAATATACAGACTATTGCTTACAAAAGGTGAAACGTAAATAAAAACATGTATCGGTAGAACTATACTTCAAACAGCACATTTACATACAATGTATGTTATGATATTTGCAAAACGATTCATTCATAATATGTATCTATACAATCGTGTTTATGGGAAGTGCAATTACCAACGAAGCAAAATAATATGAACCTATTTATGGACACTTACGACAGTTTTGGTAATATAATGTAAAGAAGATGGGTTGGGTAAACCGGGTCGGGTAGTTTAAACAGAAAACTGGTAGATGAGTCATACACTCTGTATTTCAATCTGTTTTACGAATAACACTCAACTCCAAATTTGACTGTATTGCGGTTGTTTATTTATTAAATCAGTGTATTCTCGTGTTTATCTCGCTAAGCAGGCGGGTTAAGAATTTAAGTCCTTTCAACGTGTAGACAAAAACTCGTTGCATCGCTCGGCTACATCCAATTCAAAGTCAAGCATGCGCATTTTTTGGGCAAACATTCCACATTTACACTCAATGTCGAAGTATACATATTGCAAAAACTAAATATATGTGCAATCTAAGTTTTAAAATATACATGTAATTTAATAAAGGTAAGAATGCAATACGATCAAAAAAAGTAATGAAGTGTACAGAACCTTACTCGATGTGTTC
>VMBQ01006705.1:0-52452 GCA_007657795.1 Dreissena rostriformis | reverse complement strand
TATTATTATTATTATTATTATTATTATTTCAGTCAACACAGTCCATCCACGGTCAGGCAGATGAAAACAACAATAGGCAGATTAGAGTATTCAAAAATATTCACGAAAAATTGAAAGTTTGAGCATGAATCTCACCCAGCCTCAATCGTCTGTTAGTGTGCTTATTGTCGACGTCATTGACGCAATAATCTATAAAATAACTGGTGACTGAACACCCTGTCCTGTATATACGCAGAAGGAAAACCCATGGGTGTCAAAAGAAACCAAGAATATGGCTGTATCCCTGAGTTTGTGTCAGATAGTACGCCAAATAAGGAATCCCCGAAATGTAATTATAGATACATGTACTCTATATGATTCAAATGCCACAAAAATGCTTTAAGCCGTAATCCTTTGCTTTGTCAATACGCCAGTATTTCAAGGAAAGCAATAACAAAGCTATGTCTTTGTTAATCTACTAGTTATTTAAATAATTTAAATGCTATTTTAATCATTGACTTTATATATGCATGTGATATAAGGGGCATCATCATTGAATTGTGATAAGTGTGTGTCTATTTTTGTGTCTGTAATGTTATGCTATGTCCACATATCGTTTTGTGACAAAACATATGTAGATATTCAAATATTGTCATACTTAAACAATACATGTTCTTATTGGCTAAAGAAATAGCTAAGGAATCAGTGAATGAATGAATAGTGCTCCAAAAATTGGATGCTTGTTTCACATAACTTAAACAATCAAAATGCTAACATCGTTGAAAGTATGTTGGCAATATAATGGGTAGATATTTTTTTATCTTAAGCAACATTTAATTGAATCAATTAAATAACAGGTATGCAATAAATGCATTTATGCGCAAAACATTTCGTGATTGTACTAGAAGCACTGTAAAATAGTGAGCGGCATTTTGTATTTTATTATATTGTAATTGTAAACCGGTTTTCTCTTAGTTATTCCCATTGGTTGGACGTGTAAAAATATTGTAAGCATAATATATTTACTATTTAAACGTATACTTTGTTGACTAGTGATCAAAACGTTATTTATATTGGTAACTCAATAATGTATGTTTGATACAATTATTAAATTCATTGCGAACGAGTCACAGAGTCACGAAGCTGTATTTACACGACGATAGTTCAAACATTTAAGTCGCGTGCTTTTTATTATTATCGGAGGCTGCTACATTTAGATTGATTTTTAAATGCAAATATTAAAGACGTTAAAGTACGTCCTCTATTCAGATTAATCCACATGTTTAAGTAACGATCCTTACCCTTGTGTTCGTTAATGTTGAAAGTATGCAAAGACAAAAAGCAAAGTTGATTTAAAATTGGCGAATAACGCACAGAACCCGTCGGCATTTACCGATGCTAAATACTAACGGAATAGTTGATTTGCCATAACATATGTCTAATATTGTAATACAATAAACTTACAGGAATGAAACAGTTAGATGCGATAGAAGACAGTTCTTTTAAATTTGCTTTTGTTATTCTAGTTTAAAGTTCGATATTCCATTTAAAATATGTCTAAATCATTTTGTATTGATGTCCTTCAGAGTTATGAATACAACAGTTGCTATTGCTTTTTTCGTTTGTGTTTGTTTGTTAATTATGTAAGTGTTTTAAGCTGATAAATGAAAATGTGTCTATGACCAAAAGTATTACTATAATGATCCGAACCGAATAGTTGGCTGCGTCGGATTTTTTTTAATTAATTTTATTCTAAAGTGTCAATATGGTCAAGACCACGCCGGGTATGTGGATACTTTGATGACGGAAAGCACTTCAATGACAGAGAACAACAAAAGCCACGCGCGAGAAATGATTTCTTCAGCTTTTTTGCATTTATGTTCTGTTCATTTGGTTTTCAGACACGGAACATTTTTTGGGTTATTAATGTTATAGCACTTCGTATTGCGAGGAAAGAAATTCGCGGAAAAACGGTTCATTATACAAAAAAAAACGATAACATTCCATCGATAATCAGCATGAATTTGATAATCAGTACATATTTTAACAAAATAAACATATTTGTAAATAAATGAAGAACGCGCTAACTATTCTAAATAAAAGATCAATATGTCCATTAATGTTTAAACATGTTACATTTTAGTTTACTTGCGTATGTGGAAAATTCAAATGTTTAAAGAGTCGCATGCACATTTTTCATGGGCACTTTGTTTACCGATCATCTCAATGACAATGGCACTTTTATTCCCGATTACTGGACATTTTTTTTATATAACACACTCTTTCTAGTAAATCAAAAATGCAGATTTCGCTACGGATCACTGTTATAGTAAGCAGGCAATTAATAAAAATGTATGTACTTACGTTAATTAAAAACGAATTACCAAAACAATTTCCTATCCATTTGGAATATGATTATGATTTTGTATAAATATGAAACAAATTCGATATGCCTGATGAGTACAGTCTATATCACCATATATTTTCCAGTTTTCGAGTCACCCGACCGCCGGATCTACGCAGAGTACACGAGCTTAAACATTTTTAAATTACGTTCATTGTAGCGAAACGTAACTTAGCATGATATTATTGTTTCTGATTTTTTCATTTTTTATTTATTTTTAAAACATGATGTGACAATCATGAAGACACATGCATGTATACCGCATGCTTAATTCTCAATCGTTTTTTTATCAGTGTTTATATACCAGTTAGTCTTCTTAATAAATCAATGCGCATTTTGATGCAAGTAGAGACAGTTTTGTATTTACATCCTTCTCACCAAGTCAAGTGTTACTTTAAGAAAAAAAAAAACATGAGACAAAGAATAAGTGTTCGTCATGAACAAATATACTGTAGCAGTATTATCGTCATATTTTTTCTGCAGATGCTTAAAGATAGGCGATTGATTTGCGCAGATTGTTCAAAACAGTTATAACATAATCGTTTGAGTTAAAGTTCTTGTTTTAATGTAAAAAAACAGTATGTGCAAATAATACAGGCACATAACACATTTCAAATTATTGAATGTTTTTCATGCTCTATACGTAAAAAACATTTTTATGAGACTTGAGTTTATTTATAATATTGAATATACGCACACATGCCTTGTTTGAATTTTAAAATTCAAGAGCATATTAACGTAACCACGTGTTGATTATGATGTTTACCCATAGACCATATAAGTATATTCAAAGTTTAAAGTGCAGTATCGGGTTATTAAATTGTGTTAACCTTTGTTTTTACAAAATATATTGTGATTTATTTGTAAAATTGCACAGTAGACGATGATTACCGGGCATATTATTTCAAAATTGTATGTTACTATTTGTGATCAACATTCACTGATTGATGTTGGCTGGTTCGTTTTTAAAGTTGCTCATACAGCACCTGTGTATATTTCAAATGAAGAGAGTAATCGAGGGTCATTGGATGTCATCAATGTATAATTGTTATCCGTTAAAAGACTGTAACATTTTCTTTATTTCTTATCATCAGATGTATAACATAACTTACGATCACTAACAGAATTATTACATATTGCGTTTAGGCACAGAATAGTTTTAAATGACAAAACATTTGCGTTATTTCATTTAATATATGCATACATTTATTTTGAGAAAATAAAGGTTTATTGCTCATCATCAGCACGTTCTCTCACTTGCATAATGTTCTCTCAAATTCTGTTTCAAATGCAAAATGTTGTTTAAGGTATAAAGATTTATAACAATGTTAAAAAAGAACAACGAACTAAAATCAGAATTGGGCCATTTCATGCTAAAACAGGGAATATTGACATCTCCTCAAAGTGCCGTCCAGAATCAGCCTAATCCGGAACTCCACACTCCACTTCCAATGCAGTTTCGTTAAGAACATACCTTCTTGAAACGGAAACTACCATTATTACGCATTAGTATCGTCTTGATGATGCGATTCAAATAAGAACCAACGAAATAGGATTTTAATGAATGAAGAACAAATGTGTATTTGCCTATTAAAGACCCCTTCACTACCGTTATCTAGAGCCCTGCTATAAGTGAAATTAAACACGATTGTGTTGATACACATGATCCTCTGTATTTTCATTTCTATGAATCTCAAGTTATCAATTAAAAACAAGTTCATTATGTAGACAATTATTTCCGGTCGTCACTTTATATATATTTCTACAGAAATAAGCATTTTAATCTTATTTAAAATTGCAATAATGATATAAATAGTATTAATTAATAGAAATTAGATTTTTTCCGACCGAATTTTCTATTGTTTGGGGAAAAATCTGCCGTTCTTCCTTGATTTTCTTTCTTCCCAATAGAAAAGATTCACCATTTATAAACTCGACAATATGCCTTGTCTAAAAAACTAATCATTGGGATATGACTAAAAAAACAACTTAGTAACTTAAACTTCGCGCATTGCTTAAGTTGTTCTCTGTTATCGAAATGCCATCTGTTATCAAAGTATCCGCAATACCAGCGTGATATTAAGTCGCGCGCGTGATTGTTAACAAGCTATGAAAAATACAATGGAAACTAAATTGTCACTCTAGTAACGTTCCTTTCTCGATATATGACACTTGTTTTCACACTTAATTAGTGATTATCTGTCTGATGTTAAGGGTAATAAAACCTCCTAAGTTACAAAGAACAGAACAGAACAGACAGTTTATTAAGACTTATACATAAGTACATCGTCTGTAATGCATATAATTATAAATAAAGTAATGTCACGTATCATTATACTATAGTTAGTAACCAAATCTATATAATCGTGTATATATGTTAGTAAGTTAAATGAAGTTAAATGAAATTTCAGAACTAAATTCAATGAAATGACATTTCTAGACATAATAAGAACAGAGAACAATAACGAATTTGACAAGGAGAAACATANGCTACGGCAAATTTAATAAAAGCGTTTTATTTTATATAAACGGCTAAAAGCGACTTTATTATATATATATATTGTATAAAGTAATAGTAATGTGATAATTGAAAAATATATTTTCAAAATTTTTGGTAAGAAAAGCCATAATATACATACATGCATTTCAGGTAGAAGATAAAACTCGGTTTTCAGAGTGCCCAATAAGTTGAAAGTCTCGGTAATCAGAAGTGCCCTTTATCGGCAATCAAAGTGCCTGTAACTTTATGTAAAATAATATCAAAATTTTAATATTTGAAGCACAATGATTACTCTACATGCTGGAATAGCAAACAATTTCTTGCAATATTTCTAAGTAGTTTTAGTTTGTTCAAATGCTTACTGTTCATCCAGTTTATGCTGTTTTCTGACCGAATTTCCTTTTCTTGGGGCAAAAATGTACCATTCTTCCGTTTAATTGTGTCTTCCCTATTAAAAAGGATACACCATTTATCAACTCGACCATGTGTCTTGTCTTAAAAACTAATATTTAGTATATATATTTTTTTAAATCTGAGGAACTTATCGCTCGCGCGTGGCGTTTGTTGTTCTCTGTGATCAAAGTGCAATCTGTCATCAAAGTATCCGCATTGCCGGCGTGAAGACAGATTACCAGATTTAATGGACCCCTCCTTTATTTTCTGCACCGCTCTTTGTTTCATTGCACTCCTCTTTTTATTAGTTCTGCACTCCTCTTTTTTCTATCTCAATTCCTCGATTAAGTAAGTCGTACCCACGACATAGATAACTCGTTCCCACGAGTTAGTATGTCGTTCCCTTGAGTAAGTATGTCGTGGGAACGAGATAGAAAAAAGAGGAGTGAATGTCACATCAATGCCACCGTAAGTTCCTTAAGTTTCATGGTTTGCTTAAAACTTACGTAAGATTTATTGAGAAATCGGGACCAGGATTCTATCGTACATTAACCAGTCACATGTAGCGTTCTGAATTTAGCATACTCCAATTGCACTACCGCACAGCTCACATGAGTAAGTTACGATACCAGAATATATTGCATTTCCAAGTATACACTCAAATAGCAATTGTACACCAGTTTAACGGAACATTTCGCGCAACATTGAATTATGAATGAACAATTAGATTTCTTCACTGATGTATCGGTCGTCTGTGGTACTTATCTGGCGATCTCCATGTTCTTTGAACTCTTTTTCCATACATCATTAAGCGATAACATCATATTTTTGAGACAAACAAAGATGGTAATTGAAACCAAAAGTTACGCAAATTGGCATGTATGGCCATCTAGCGATACTTTGGTCTTATTCAGTATGTAAAAAGGATTATAATGTTGATTTGCTGATTTTCCTATATGGTACAAATACAGATTTGCTGGACGTTTTTATAGGATATTCATAGCTTGTACATCTATATTTCGGAATTGCCATTGGGTAATGTTTTGAGCATTAAAGCCGGCCGAGTTGATGTTGGTATATTTTCCCATTTTTGTTATGTGTCGCAATTTTTTGTTAATGTCAGATGTGCAACAAATTTGGTCAAAATCGGTCAAGAAATGCTCAAATTCAGTACAAAGATAGGGCTTTTCAATTTCTGTCCATGGACAGAAATGATCTAAATTTTAACACGCGTGGGACACGTGTAAAACCACGTGACCATTGCATCATGGTTTACATTGTAAATTGCTTTTGTTATTTAGTAGTTCTTCTTTGTTTTGAAAAGCGCGGGAGTGGAAATCACGTGAAATTGGCGCTCACGTGACCCAAAGCGTGCATACGTCACAGGTTAATAATAGTCACGAGGATTCCGTTATGAACATGATAAGGTTTCGTATTTTTTATTCTTTTGGCTTTTTTGCACAATTTTTGCGAAAATCAGTATGGAAGAGTTAGGCTTTAGAATGTATCTGACTAATACTGATTAATTCTGGTCAGTTGAGAAAACCAAATTGTTGTGAGAAAATATCAACTCGGCCGGCTTTAAGTAGTTTGTTTATAGGAGGGCACGATAAAAATAAGAAACCACCTATATTTCGCAAAATTAAAACCTCACCTACACTTAGCAAAACAACAAACGAACAAATGCACGACTTTAAAATGTAAGTGGATAAAAATATACAAGGCGTCGACAAAAACTCGGTCAGAATGCGATGTTAGGGGGTTGTCAAGTAAAAACCAAACATTTCTCTATAAAATAGCAATTCATCAAAGTGCAATATAAGTTTTGTTTTATCGGATAACAAATGAGTACGTTCCTATTTAGTTAATACAATATTAATCATTTTATTTCAAACAAAACAATAAGCTATATATGTGTGTATGCATTTCCAGACATATCATAGATGGTATTTTCGTGTACTTAAACACATTGGATGTTTACATACGCCATTCCACGTACAGTTCAAATAGAGTGGTGCGTTTGTTTTTTTTAACAAAAACACGGATTAAACATTTTACGAGTTATGGGGCGTTATATGTTTTAACCGTGTAACAAGTGTAAATAAAAAAAAAGATCCAAACCCCTTCAGTTTTGTACACATAAGCTGTTTTGAGCATAAACATGTATATAAAATCGTTAATAGGTTATGTACAAATAATCTGTTGTGAACATAAAAGTATATCTAATCGTCAATAGGTTATGTACCAACACTCTGATGTGAGCATTGCCGTAGATACTATCCATGTTTATTCTGACAGGTTCTACGAGATGTTCGGCCAAACCAGACATCTGCGATCTGTAATTTAGCGGACACAGATTTGCAGAACCATTTTCATATTCAATCTTGCAGGATAATCGTGCGTCCCATCGCAATTCAATGCCAGCTTTCTGTTTTATCCTTTATGTACGATGTCCTTACATGGTCTACACATATTAATGCAAAATCTGAAAAGTCAATGCTGTGAGGCTAAGCTAATGTTTGACAATCTCATTAGTATACATACTCTTCACTTCAAATAAGTGTAGCATGTATATTGGGCAGTCTTGCATGGTTTTATATTAATGATTTTGATGTACAGCAAATGGAAGTAACCGCTATAAGAAGCGAAGCTAAACTGAGATAAAAACAAGAATATTGCGCGGTTCCTGTTCTTAATGCGCGAGGCTTGTGGCTTAAAAGAAATCAGAGAACACGGCAACTGAATGGTTAATGTTTATCTACAAAAGCTTACCTTATTCTCTTCAAACAATACGTTTTACGTGTCAAAAACTGGACTGTTTGCATGTATGAAATGCTTGAATGCAAATCTTTTAATTCAAGCTTCTCCAGTAACTCCAGGTAACTCTACTATTCACAGCAAGCTCCATAACAGGGGATACCAATCTCTTCTTCGTACTGTCATGTAATATCGTGAAATATTTTTTCAGGCGTTTTTCGCCAGATAATTTGAAGGAATTTCATTTTCATTTTTTTTTAATTATTGGGAGATATGGCAAACTGTACCGTTTAGATTATTAGTTAAAGCACATATTTTGGGGATGGGGGAGGGAATGAGGAACAAATATCGCTTATATAGCTTTAATTGTCCACACAGGCTAATCAAGGACGACACTTTCCCCTTTGATGGAATTTTCGTTTAAAGGAAGTCTCTTTGAGCAAAAATCCAGTCGAAAAATGTGGCATCAGAAGGAACGCATTGATTTGAGATTTCATCTCGACTATAATGATCTTATCCCTAAATAAATCAGGACATATGGACAATATATTTATTCTCGAAACAGTTCTTGTTTGAATATAATGTGCTGGAAATGTTAGAATTCGTTTACGTCGGTATGGTAAAAAAGAAAATGCGACACATTTTTTTTTTTAATTTTTGATGTTTACAGGATTCACTATTTATATACCTAGTCGAAAGAATTACCAAAGATACCAAACTATAAATGTGTCATTTATTGTTGATATTTAGCGCACACTGCAAAAGTGACATTTTTTTCAGTTTAAATTTCTGATTTTCTTGTGCATAATTTTTGATAGTGTTGTTCATTATATGATTGAATAATTGCTTTAAAATTAAATTGTCCGTGCGTAAAGCTTTGTATAAACTATTCAGTTTTTATAATAGTATAAATATATTTTACTGAAGTATCTCACTAAATTATACTGCTTACCTTTTTACACAGAAACATAAAAACAGATAATATACGTAATTTTGTAAGTTGCAACGGGATCTGCACATTCACAATTGCAAAAGAGAGTGAATATACACAGTTCTGTAAATATGTGGTGACCGTTTTCTGACCGTTTAAAATTGAAATGAATTGGAAGTAAATAGACCAGACCATAAATATGCGACGTTTTCCATTACACTTTATGTTGGCAATAACGCTTGGCATGCCACGATAGGCCTTAATCGTTGAACCTTGATTGTTATATAAGAGTTCTCTTACACTCGAAAGAAGTTCATCAGGAAGGTTTTTGGAAATTATTGAACAGTTTATATGTACATTCCAAGAGTTTTATTTTCACATACCGTGACAGTTTCGATCCACCATTGGTGAATCTTCATCAGACTGTGACTTAGCGAGAAGTGAACATCACAGGGCGGGCTTACTGCCGGACTGGTTCCCAGCAGTAAACAAAGGCCTGTAGATGATGCTCAGTTGGTAGCCCCCTCGACCTGTTAATCACCCGTCCCTCCTTTGCTATCGCTACCCATTCCCTAAGTTTTCTGAGTGCGGTGTTGTTTTCCCTATCCATAACTTTCACCCCTTTCCAGTCAATGATATGGTTTTGCCTAGCTTTATGGTTCGTAACAACACTGGAGTGTTCTGTTGTTTCCGATTCTCACCTTCCTGACCGCGTGAAAACGTGTGGGCTGTTCTTTGCGTCTTTTTGTGCTCATTGATCCGAGTACCAAGTTTGCGACCTGTTTATCCTATGTACACAGTTTCACAATTCTTGCACGGAATCTTGTATACACAGCCGCACACCTCTTCCGTCAGCGTCTTGTCCTTATGCTGCATAAGAAAACGTCTGAGAGTGCTGTGTGGTCGTATTGCTACACCTATGTTGTGCTTTCTGTAGACTCGCGCCAGCGCCTCAGATACATTTTTCTCAAAGGGAATAACTACCATACCCTTCGACTTGTTCTTAGTTTTATCCCTTTCTTTCCTCCTTTTACCCTTCCCCTCCTGTTTTTCTGATAACTTCGTTTCAGTGTCTTTTATCACGTTGTTTATTGTCCATTGTGGATATCAACACACTTTCAGCGCTCCCGTGATGTGGTCCCTTTTCTGATCCTCTTTATCAGTCAATATCGTAAAACATCTGTCAACTAGAGTTCTTACCACGCTCAATTTGTGAGATAACGGGAGGTGGGAGTCGAATTGCAGATATTGATCTATATGGGTAGGTTTCCTGTAAGACAAGAGCTTCACCGACTCGTCCTCATTTCTCACTATCAAAGAGTCCAGAAATGGTATCTTGCCCTCAACTTGCTCCTCGTTTGTAAATTACTGCCTGTAGTGTCCACTGTGTTCAAGTGCTCAGTCAACTGATTCACATACCCTTTCTTCACGATCACCAGAATGTCATCCACATATCTCTTCCAAAGTTCAGGGGCGCATGTTATGGGAGATGTTGCAATGGCTTGCTGTTCTAGCCACGCCATAAACAGATTCGCTACTACGGGACTCACTGGTGAACCCATCGCCGTACCAAACGTTTGTTGAAAAATCAAGATAAATTTCAAAAGGTCCATAATATCATTCACTTCTAAGCTGGTTCTGTTTTTAAAAGTAGTGTCAGAAAGGAGCCCTTGTTCAATGATTTCAATAGTTTTGTAAATAGGAGCAGTAAACCCGCGCTGTGACGTTCACTTCCCGCGAAGTCACAGTCTGATGAAGATTCACTAATGGTGGATCGAAACTGTCACGGTATGTGAAAATAAAACTCTTGGAATGTACATATAAACTGTTCAATAAGTTCTCTTACACGTTTTATTTTAACAAATAAGCACCGATCATTGTGTTGAAATTGTTATCAGTTTATAAGCCATCAAACATGGTGCCTAAATTGTTATAATATAAATGTTGTTTATCACTTATGAGCTATCACTTTTAGGATATGTTTTAATTAATAGCATACAGAACGCTAAATATTAATACACATTTGATGATTGGTTGTGATTGAGGGAATTACGACATGTGTACTGCATATTTTGTAAATGTCATTATAAACATGATGATGTTATCGTTGTGTATAAGTACATAACTGATTGTATATAAACAATAATGTTATATGTATAGCAGTCTGTGCCTTTATATGACGGCATCAATACGTACGCATCCTAACTCCAAAATGGTGTTAACTGAAGTACACACATCGACGAACTTATCGAATTTATTTCGATTCAAACATAATATGATAAATAGTTTTGCAATTGAAAAAATGATAACACTATTTGACTCTGCTGATTTGAATAAAGGTTTAGTTATCGAATTATCATTCTGACCATTTACTTATTTGAAAAAAGAACCTACCCACCAATTCTTTTTTGGCAATATATGCGGAAACCAATATTATTTTGCGCCTTAATTTTAACCGTAAGATTTTTTATCATCCCTAAGAAATGTATTCTTTTAGTCAATATATATTCATATAAAACTACCTAATTAATCTAAATAAAATCATAAATCGAGCGATTTCACTCAAAGTCAAATAAAAAAGGAATGAACTGTAGCAAGCTTTTGAATGTATTGTCCACCGTGTGGAACGTATGGCATCGAGCAACGCAATCAAATTGAATCAACATGCATCCAGTGTGCTGCACGGGCAACTTCAATAATCTCTGAGTTTTAGCAGATGACTACAAAGCGGTCAACTTTCCACTACCGTTGATGAACCTAGATATAAGGTTCTTCCATACGCGGGATAAAATGACCCGATGGAAAATCAGATAAAACATTAAAACCGACGATATGATGGATACATGTTTATTAGCAATAAGGTATTTCTAAACTTGCACTCTACCTAATGAATAGTTGTTCAATGGATCGCTTGATTTAATTTAAAAAAAAAAGAACACATGTACATGATTTATTTTTATTTTTAAAGCCCGGCAATGCTTCAACCGGTTTAACCACCTAAATCTGCGTTGATCACAGCCTGCACTGTGTCTATGTTGATTGCCGGTGTTCTATGCATTGTCCTGTCTTGTATATGCATCTGCTTACTAGCTTTAAATGAAAGACTAGCGGATGGTCGTATATTTTTCTCCGGTAAATGTTTTCGGTGTTTCATTTCTCTTATATAAACTTCTTAATAATAAATCTTTTTTTGTACATGCTTCGAGTAATGCTACTTCATGTCAAAGCACAATGAATTAATTATAATTGCGGTCTATTCTGTTTACTGTCACCTGTTTGGGCGCCGCGACATCAAGAACCGCGAATAAATTGAATCAAAATAAATCACTCTTGCGTCATAGTTAACTGCAATATTCCCTGCAATTTGATTAGCATATCCCTCCAAAGCAAACAAATATTGGCGACCAACTTCCCTCTCCAGGCCATATTTTTCACGCAGATGAAATAAGGTATAGATTCTTCTTGAAATAAGATTAAAATGACTCGATCGAAAATCAGAAATAACATTAAAACCGACGATATAGCAGATATGAGCGAATAATAAGACATTTCCGAACGTGCACTTTACGTTATGTTAAGTGCTATCAATGGAACGCACAAATACCTCATTTAACGATAGATTAGCATTTGGAACAGGGTATGCCGTAAGATTATTTCAATACCTTCACTATTTCTTCTTTTGGTATAAAACATTCAACTGTATTATCCAAAACAAAAAAAAACATGTATGCAATCTGTTTTGTGATAATTTAATATTGCTTTTAATTTTAAACATATTAATCATCTACAAATATAGTGTGATGCAAAACGACAGGTCACCTAAATGTTGCCTTGAAGTAATAAAAACCACAACACAACAACGTCGGTATTCATGCACTGGTGGTATACTATTTCATTGAAGAGTAGAAAAACAAAAACATATATTTAGTTACATATATAAAAAGTAATATATTACCGACTTAGGAAAATATCACACTGCGATTTAGTATCACAAGAACCATC
Organism: Dreissena rostriformis; assembly: GCA_007657795.1. Taxonomy (NCBI): domain Eukaryota; kingdom Metazoa; phylum Mollusca; class Bivalvia; order Myida; family Dreissenidae; genus Dreissena; species Dreissena rostriformis. The sequence goes on along the minus strand of VMBQ01006705.1, from coordinate 39,486 downwards.
TTCTGAGCATCGAACATCAGCAAAATGAAATGTAAACAGTGCCTTGACAGTTCATGATTGACTCTTTACGCTGCTTCCTGTGTCGGATTAGATAGATAACGGTGTCGGTTATGAATTATGTATTCCATTTATATTATTATTATATGATAAATTCTATGTTTTCGTGCTTTGGATGAAACATATTTTGTCTCACCATCACTTTAAAAAAAGATTAAACAGAAACGTTTATGGACATGAAGTGTACAGACAATGTACATGTATAGTGTGTATTTACAAGTGTATGTTTCATGATTCTTGACTGGATATGAGGTTTAGGACCCTTTTAACCGGTTTAACACCAAATGGTTTGCATTCACCATTCTAAGCCGGTGACCCTTTAAGCATGATTTTATGTTCAATGTCGTATTTATTCTATTGTATAGGCAATTGGCCATATGCCTCAAATAACAGATAACTGTACACTAATGTCTCTCCTGATAATGTGTATGGAGTTTCACTATTTCTATATGATCCACTGCCCGTTTTCTGGATTTTTTTCGTTTAAAAAAAGTATCTTCTAAGCGAAAACCCAGTCAAGGCGGAAAGCGTCATCTCTGATAAGCCTGTGCGGACGTCACAGGTAAATCTAGGAGGACTCTTAAAGCGCATGCATTAAGCCCTGTTTTCACAGAACGTGGGTAATATTTAAAGAAACAACATGCGACAGACGAGACAAGCACTATTCCAATTTAAAATGAAAAATTGCCAGATACATTACAAAATCAACATTTGCACGTCGAGTTCAGTGTCTTACCAATGTATGTCATAAAGAAAAGTTTAGCAGATACACCGATTTAACACAGTACCCGCAGGAATATTTATTTTGAATCCTATATATCCTGACATAGTTTCGCAAACCAATAACTGAATATACATATCATGTAAATGCATTAGCTGTTTCCGACACCCTCATTGTGTACAATGTACAATAACAGACCCAAAACAGACACACGACATATTTATTTACAGGGTTTTATATATTTGTTTTGTATACCAAGATATTTACCGTATTTTATTCTCGGATAAAACAGACGCAACCAACCGAAACCTCGAGCTTGTCTCAGTCCGTCAGTGGTGACGAATATCTTCCGACGGCGCATGTCGTTATATGTAGCAAGTTGTTGCAACTTAATTGAAGACAATCAACAATTGAAAGGTAGGATAACAAAAGTGGCGCTTTAGCTCAAACGTAATACGTGTCGGTAGTACGAGTCATCAACTAGTATTCTAAACAACGTCATACATGAATATGGTGAGGGAAAAGGTGTCTTATTCTGTACGTCGTTATAGCTGAATAATAGTTGTGTTGATATTTTTCAAGGATTTAAGGGAAATAAGTTTCTGTGAATAGTCTGTACCCAAGTTTATCTGTCAGGAAAATTAACTGACACGGGTAGACCGGCACAATAAACGGAAACATATTGCGATTTTTGTTATATTTTATTGTTTTCTCGGACGTGTTTTCTTCTTTCTCTGAAATCGAATTTTCAATCGCTAATGAAATTATGTATTCCCCCAAAAAGCACAATAAGTAGGATTTTATTATTTTTCAGTATTGTATTTCAATCTTCTTACAGGGGTAGTAGTGAAGATGTACACTAGCCACGCGCCCAACACTTGTGGTACAAACCATCGCACTTCTTTCTAGGGAATATATAATATAGAATACTAATATACTTTACAAGTCTACTCACGAGTGTTGGTGAATCCATTAAAGGGTATAGCACTTTCCTCCCCAGAGTTGTTTTCAAAATTGCAAAAACATGAACCCAAAGTACAAAGACCAATTTGAACGATGATCTGATATTGTCCAAATTCGAAGTCCCCCTCGTAACCATGGTAGATCAAGCGACCCGCGCCGTTACGATTGTCTCTGGACAAAATAATGTTCTGAAGTCGAAATAAATCAGGAATTTTTTGACAGTGGATTTCTTATGGAAAGTTCTCTTTTGAATACTTAATTCTCTTAGATCATTCTTTTATGCAGTCTCCGAGTAAAATTTTTGAAATGTAAAGGGCTATATGTCAAAAGGACACGAATGCACCAATATTTCACTTGCGTCTCAAAACACCGTTACTGTTGAAATAAATGCAAAACGAATAGCATAATAAGTGCATTCATTTACATTATAGTAATAAGTGGTAGTCAATATGTTTTTAAAGTATCATAACGTTTTTTTCCCAAATTTAGGGCATAAAATCTACACTGGCGGAAGTATTTAGCACTTGACTGTTAGTAGTTATATAAAATAACATATTTGGGATAAAAAGGAGACTAAATAGCGCTGATTAAATCGTCTCGGAGGTACGTAGGACCAAACAAAGTTCATTTTCTACGAACTTGCTTAATTCAGGAAAAGTTGTCGTGTAATACTTGTCATCAAGAAGTATATGCAAAGTCTATTAACTTGTCATTGAACATTTGCTAAAACAAACATAAACAACGCCATCAAACTTTTACAGTATTTTGATTGTAACAGTTCAAACGGACAGCACGTGTGGTAGGAGGATCAACAAGGAGCCGGTTGCAAGGTGCTCTGTATTTTCAGATCAATTTCCTTTGTATTTTAAATAAACGAGTCACGACTTTCGTAACTGCAGCAGTGTTAATATTGAAGCGATCTGGTCGAGACGGGGCCGTTCAAGATTAAATATTGGCAACGCCTATAAATGTACACATATTCCAGACACACGTTTGCGATGTTTCCGCTTGTTTATGGATTCTGAGATATGCGTGACATTAGACAAAACACGTTTGACCTTCATAAATGAAAATTGATCGGCGCAGCCATTCGCATATCTTAGAGTCCCTCCTCCGTCCCAACTTGAATTAAAAAAGATCCACGCTCTGGGAAAACGGGGTTTAAAGAATGTGCGCAAATTACATCATACAGACCATTTATTCGGGGATTATTTTAACAGCAACAATATCGATAACGTAATCGATAAGGCAAACATATTATTCAACAAATACCACATGTGTATGAATTATTGCGATGTTTTTGCTAGCGTCCTGTAATCACGTTTAAATACTAGCATATAAAGTAAACAGCTGAAAATTTTATTTAAGTGGTAATTGCAGAGAAAAGCTTAGTTCAACATTTTGACATTTGTGAAAATATTATTCAACAATACTATTCTAAAATAGTATATAAAACTTCTATTCAAGCTTGTAACTGATATTTACCAATCGGCCATAATTATCGTTGAATTGTAAAGAATGTATCGACCACTTTTGTAATCCAAAATAATAAATAAACTGTGTATAATCATTGAATTGTAAATATTGTCTCTTCCAATATAACATTATACAAATTAACTGTCTTGTAAATAGTGTCTCAACCTCTAAAGTGTTGCAAAACAATCATTGTGTTGTAAAAAGTATATCCACCGCTATAGTATTGCAAAACAATCATAGTGTTGTAAATAGTGTCTCGACCCATTCAGTATTACAAAACAAGCAATGGACAAATGACCCAGATTTAGGGGGGCAAATGTGAAAATCCGCTGTATCATTCATGTAAAATTACAAAACCTATATATCATCTTCCGTTCATGTGTGGTTATCATATATAGATTAAAACCTAGCCAGCGGTGGTTAATGTGAAAGTTGGCTGTATCATCGATGTAAGACAATGAACCTTTCCACTGCCTTTAATATATGGTAATCATATATAGATTAAAACCTAGCCAGCGGTGGTTAATGTGAAAGTTGGCTGTATCATCGATGTAAGACTAAAAACCTATCCACTGCCTTTATAATATAGTAATCACATATATTAAAACATAGCAAGCGGTGGTATATGTACAAGTTGGCTGTACCATCGAAGTTGTACAATCAACATACCCTTTATCTTTCATATATGGAATAAACCCAGCAAGCGATTATGCTATCATCTTCAGTCAGCGTTCTCGTGCAAGAATTGATTACATTTTGGCAGGACGTTTAGCGGAGAACATCTTCGGTAAAAGAAAATCACAGAAATCGGAAAGCGCATCTTCTTTCATCGAGATTACAGACCACCACAGTTTAAACGCCACTAAAAGGTTCACTGAATCACCGCCAATATGGTGATATGATCTCGGTCTTCTGTCAGCCAGCAGCGGCCCAGTCTCATTAGCTACTCTTCAATAACTTCTAATAGATTCTCCCAAATATGACTTTTACGATTATGGATATGTCTGATGGGCGGAAATCAACTGGCGACCGGTCTACGGCGACCGACGCATCGCGATTCGTTATTGCAGACAACTGTGGCCATAAATTGCTGGAAATGAGCTTTTATAAAGTTTGTATACAACTCAATGATCCTTCATTTAGCCCCTGGTAGGTATATAATGAAACGTATATAATAAGCAATATTACAATAATTTATAGATTTATTTCTTTATAATTTTAATTTTAAATCTTTATTAATAAGCCATTTTTCTTTTGAAACACACTATGTTTTTTTAATCTTATCCATATGTCTCAATTTTTTGGAAACACACACAAATGTTTTTAATTTTGGTATTATTTTTTATCTTTTTTTCTAAGCCTTATTTATTTGTTTTGAAGACACACGATATCATGCTAAGTACATGTTTCTAATAAACTACGGTAGTATGTCTCTTTCAGTTGTAATATTTTCCTTTTCTTGATATTGAAAGATGTTTTATATTATGCTGACCTTCGACTGAACGAAGAAGTCAACACCATCATCACTAAAACGTAATGTTCAAGATGCAATGTAACAAACACTAGTATATGGTTGTTTTATATTTAATTTCAGTGAAGTGCGTTATTGTCGCTTTAATAATAAATGACAGCATTTAAAAGTGAAATATACACACAAAGCATAAACTTATGGAAGTGAAATTGTGTCATCAAAACAAAATCATAAAACGTTATTATTATATAAAACATATAATCATTTTTCCTTCTTCGAAACTCTTGTGTTTAACATTTGATCACGTGTTTAACATCTCGAATTTATTTGACTAATTCGCCAATTCGCTGTTATGAATCAATGTCAAAGGGTGTTAACAAATAAAATGTGAACTATTTCAGTCTAATCTTCTGATATTTTATATGACAAGACGTTGAAGCCTAATATTAACTCCAGAAGCGAGCAATAAACCTCCACTCAAATATTGCAATGCAAGTATCAAATGCTAGCCGCATTTAAACACCACGTGATGATGGTCGCTTGAAAAAGTGTTGTGTCACTTGTCTGTTATTATCTATTATTTTCATTCCTTATTATATATAAGATGTTTTCTTGTTTAAGTATAACACATATACAACGTATATAAAACTGGACTTCAGTCATGCCCGCAGAACACTTCCTTGGACAAAGGCAAATGCATTTATCAGATAAGGAGGACCAGATTGCTTATTACATTTTTGTAGAAAATTGCAATGGTTTTCATAAGATTTGAAAAAAAAAATATCATTAAGTATTTCACTTGTGAGTGCAGTTTGTATCGCTATGAGTGTTACCGCTGATAGGAGAAGATTAAATAAATAAGACTCAACCTGTTTCCCGTGGTGACATAACATGCTATTTATCATCCAGTAATTGTGTCATCCGGTAATAGTTCCTGTCAAGGAGACATTGATGGATTGTCCCGTCTGAGCAATTGAAAATTGATTATCCTTATATTGATGCTGCAGTTGGTTATTATGTTTACATATCTGATATGATTTCATCAAGTAATTAATAACTGCACCACTTGCTGCAATCTACAATTAGCACAAGTTATGTTTTTGTCATTTCATGTATGTGCCGTCTTCAATTTCTTGTTAGTGTACTTAAGTTCATTACCCTTTTATACTATTTTACATAAATAAAACTGACTGAATGCCATGTATTATTTAAATTTTGGTAAGTTAAATAATTTCATGTATCATATTCGCCAAATGTAAATACATGTTAACATGTTTATTTTGCATGCAAATAAATGTAATACAAATGAATACACGTTTTTGTAATTAACAATTGATGGTATTAAACAGAAAATGGACATACAAGATTATTATTGAAATTTCACGGAAAACCTTTAAAGCCGTTTTAAGCGCCAACGCTCTGCGTTGACCCATGCAATACGGTGAACCCGTCTTTGATATTTATTTTTGTGTGTTGTTTTGTGTTATATCTATTGCCATGCATTGTATAGGCCAGTGTCCACTTGCCTTACATAAAAGACTAGCAGATGGCGACATGAATTTTATCTTCTGATAATGTTTCTGAACTTTTATTATTCCTATACTTACTAAAAAAAATCACTCTGACATTTACTCAGGATCACAGTGAATATAGGGGGCTTAGTGTGTTCTTTGCTGAATTTAAAACAATCATCAGTAACCGAATCACTAATGTCCCAATAATTAATGTCATATATTTCCGCCATTTAAAGAAAATAATTTTTGAAAGGAGCACCACCTCGTTTAATGACAAGTAAATAATGTTCCTGTTACAATGACAGATAGCAAAATACTAACATATGCGCACGACATGACTTTGGTATTCCTCCAAGGAAATTGTATTTCTCCGTCCAATAGAGCAATATATTAAAGTTAACTTAAGTGTTTATTTATTATAGGGCCGCCCCTTTTGATTAAGGGTCAGACAGTTTTGACTTATGAAACACCTTTATACTGATGAACATCGTGACAATTGATTCTCATCTTCTAGAATAGGGGATAGACAGGATGGCATTACGTACACAAATAATAACATATCCGCACGACATGACTTTGGTATTCCTCCAAGGAAAAGGTATTTCTCCGTTCAATATACAGACATATTAAAAGTTGACTTATAAAACACCTTTTTACTGATGAACATCGTGGCAATTGATTCTCATCTTCTATGACGGGGGATAGCAGGATGGCAATTAATACACAATTAATAAAGAAAGAACTCGCATTGTAGTTCAAACGCATGCGTGACCTGACGGAACACCACTTTATATATTTTATATTATATACTGTCCTTTTTTCCAGACTTGTAACAAGCAATTCAGTTCTAAAAAGTACCGTCCACACCGGTCAGTGCTTCGTTCTTGACCTAAAACAAAATTCGGAAACTCAGGGCCTGGTTGCTCGAATATTTCACTTCCAGATAAGCTAACAGCCAATTATTTTTGGATCAAGTTATTTATGTAAATGTATTGGTAAATCCATTTATATATTTGTTTATTTTAAACCAATTTGTATACTCGAATAATTTGCATATGTTTGATAATAACATTTCTTTTAAACTTTATTTTATTTGGTTTGAGCAACTACCCTGGCATTTAAATCCGATCCGACGGTCTCTTTAACAACAAATAACAAAAAATAACTATTCTTTAGTCAAAGCCTGCCAATCTCACATGCTCGTAAGCGACATAATCCAGGCGATGCGTTTGGTTATGGTTGACTATTAAACATTCCCTTTCCATGTAAACAGCGACCATAACCTTGTGCATGCCTGATTTACAAATGTGTTTATTACCCCGTGTTCGATATAATGCGTAAAGCGATAAATATGACGGGCCCGTTTCATAAAAGTGAGACAAATCTTACACAACCATCTGTTGTTATTTCACAAACGTGTTTTTACGTTCGTAAGAATTTTCGTAAGAACTTACGTTAGAATCATAGAATTCTTACGAAAATCTTACGATTTGTTTAATAAAAAAAGAGCCACATATTTTTTATGAATCCCATCATTTTTGTATAAACAATAGCCGTTAACTTTCAGTAACTTTCTACAACGTATTTACCCACTCGGCCACATCGTCGTGCTCACCGTAAAGCCAAGCACAGGAGATAACTGACGCTGGACCCAACGTCGATCTTCACGAAAGATTCCTGACTGGGGACCGATGCTGATGTGGAGCCAATACTGGAATCACGGCCGACCAGAGCTCCTCGTTGCGGGAAATCACAGTAATTGGCGAGTTTACTTTTACCATTAGATAATTGCCAATCTGGCAGCGCTTGACTGTGGAGAGTAAATGCTGAAAGTCCCGAAGGAGACGTGTTATTGATTTGGGGATTTTATTTCCTCATAATGCAAGTACGTGCTATTTGCTTTACCAATTTATCATTATTGTTATTTTATTAATATTTTTGTGATTGTTGTGGTTGTACTTTATGATGTGTGTATGATAAGTTTTATTGTCCAAAAAAAACTTACAAAATCATTTAGACTGAAGATCATTTTATAAAATTCCAACACTGATACAAATTTTAAATCAGTTTGAACGTTTGAATGCTGTTGTAGACAAATGTTTGTATAACGTTTACTTATGAAAACATGGAAAGTTATTACCAGTTCCACGTTTTAGTGTTTATAAATTGTCATTTCATGACCAAGTGACGAATAAGGAACTGTAACAAAATTCTATATACCGCTTATACTTCATGTTTATACTTTCTATTTATTATTATATTGCTTTGCAACAGTGCCTAAATTTAAATAATATGTATACTGTCCTGGTTAACGTGCCATGTTTTGTTGCTCACACATAGCATTCGAATCGCTATCTGCAATTTAATCTAAAAATTGTATCACCCAAAGATCAACGCAACTACTTTCCAATATGACATGTAGATAAACAGGGAAGCATTTATATGGATTAATGATCCTATCGAAATACCACTTAGCAATAAATACGATTTGGGAAGCCCAAAATGATGTCTGGACAAATGTGCCTTGGAGTGCATACTTGAACACACTAGCAGACTATGGCACGTGTTTCCAAAACACGCATTGGAAACATGATTAATTAAAGACCAATGTCTACAGGGTCAATTTACTGATAAATGTTTGTATGTGTGGATACAGTTGTTGTTTGGGGTAATGTCATTGTTACTTCAACAATAACAAAACACTATTAATAAGATACGAGAACTGTAAAGGCTTTACGATGACGGACCTGAAAAGGTAATAAACAACTTATTAGTGTCCTTTAGGAATTTAAATCGCAACACAATTTTATATTTTTACGAATGGGTGCAGTAACACGAATTGTCCTCATATTTGAATAAATGAAATAATAAACATATCAACTATCAATTATTTGCACATATAAATTCAAATTTGTTATATAATTTTAATTAATATCAATGTCAAATTCATCGCAGTTAAAAAACCTCAAAAACAAATTGTGGTCCTGAATCTTATACATTTGTTTGTATTCACACTTTTTTTGTAATAATATTTGCTGGATACAAAAATGCAACAAAATAGACACAGAAATCCATCACGCGATCCTCATAAAAGTTCCAGAAGAAATCATCTGTATCTAAGCAGATTTCAAAAAGTATTTTAAATTGTTGGAAATTACAATTGGACAGTTTTAATACACATTTTTGTGGAAAATGCGTTCTGGTATAGTAGTGGAATAAACTTTTATATTGATGTTGTTATCTTCTTTTTTAAATGATTAAGATTTAATAAAAATATGAACAATGTGTCATCGAATTCCCTATTAAATTTTATTTAATATTGGACGCTTATCATCCCAATATTTTATTTTCACCCCTACCATCGAAACTGATAATATAGGACGTCCTTTATTGCAGATTTTTAGTTTGACCCTACAAGTAATTTATTGGACGTTATTAATTGCAGAATTTGTTTGTTACACATATTAGCGGTCTTATTTTACACTATATATTTTTGTACTAAAGAATTTACTTGTCACGCCTGCAAATGATAGTATTTAATAAAACGTCTTTAATGACATCATTTTATTCTCACTCCTACAAGTTATCTAGTTTACGAAGTTTGTGATTACATCCTAGAAAGATCATATTTATTCAAACTAGATGTCTTTTATTGCATTATTTATTTTCATTCTTACAAGTGATCCTATTTACTAATCAATGGTCTTCTTTCATTTGATCATTTTATTTTCTCTTCTTAAGCACATTGCTATTTGTCGTTTGCATATTGTGATTATATATAACACAGTAACGAAATGTTGATACTCATAAACACTCATTCCCTTGTCAGCAGTGAATGTGACCTTCGTTTTCACCAGTTTCTTCAAAGTAACTTGATGACATTGTCGTAGATAGTGAAAATACATTTACACTGAAATACCATAACAGGTGCAAAACACAATAACTAAGACGTTATTCCATCTGTTGCTTTTTCACCAAAAGAACTTATTGACTTATAATGGGATCAAAACATAACATGCCGCCTTTCGGTGATTTTTGGTAATTGCACGATTAATTTACAGAGGATAACACCAAACAGTGGGAAACATTTTCTCTTCGCCGATATAAGAGAACTAAAAAGCGTGCAAATGAGTACTCGTGAATGACTTCGCTAAATCAAGCAGTTAATTAATGTAATAAATTAAGAACAATCCAGGGTTTCAGGAAATGGTTACCTCTTGAGAATGTGAACCGCTTTCACATCAAATGGTTAACATTTCGCCTATGTGCTTTTACTTCATCATGAAAAGGTAGTGCTATGAAATAAATAATGGGTTTGAATTTTAGGTGTAAGGAAATATCAAATGAAAAACGTGTAATTGCGTAAAAAGAAATGGACGAACACTTCAAAACATAGCTGGGGACTATAAAAACAGTGTTTTTTATGATGTAACGTTGCGTTCAGTCTTAAGTCCACAACCACAACAGAAATGACTTCAATTATTACAATTGCTACTACTACTGCTGTTGCTGCTACCTGCTGCTGTTTCTTCTATTACTTCTTAGTACTACTAATTATACTACTGAAACCAAATACCTGTAACCGCTAACAATTTCCACTTTCCGATCGCAAACAAATCAAGATACACATCAATTAGTGGATGATAACAGATCAATCTACAAACATACATAATATATTTACCGACTCACAAACGTAACGATCTACACACACGCACAACTAAATCAAACAACACTGCCAACTAATAGCTGGTAGATCTCTAGCACTTTAATCTACTTAAGTTGTGTTTACTTTCGGTTATAAAATAATTATAGTAAGCCAATACTTCCTTTTTGTGTTTATCTTCGGTCAGAAAACAAAAAATAGAAAAGCAATACTTTCATTTTTGTAAATATTCGGTTATAAAACAATAAAAGAAAGGCACTACTTCCCAATGTGTTTATCTTTAGTTATACAAAATAAAATACTCTCATATTGTGTTTACCTAAAGTTTTAAAACATTACGACAACGAAAGTACTTGCTTTTTGTCTTTCAAAACAATAAAATGAATGACAAACTTTCTTTTTGTGCTTAGATTCGGCAATATACCATTACCAAAACGCAATACTTTTTGTGTTTACCGTTGGTTGTAAAACACAATACTTTAAATGTGTGTTAAGCTTAGGATATAAAACAATAATAAAGGCAATAATTAATACTTTCTTCTTATGTTTACATTCGGCTATTAAACAATAATAGAAAGGTATGACATTCTTTTTGCGTTTACCTTCGGTTTAAAAACAATACAATAAAGGCAATATTTTCATTATACAACGCCTCCATAATATACTTTAATAGGCTACATATTTTCTGTACAAGTGGTACCAATAGAAATTTATTCACGGTAAAAATGTATACTTGTAAATTCCAACATATGTCATGCCCCATGTATCTTTTTGTTGTATATTTACCAAACGACAAGCTTTTAATGCTTAAAATAAATAACTATTCTGTATTGTTCTGTATAAAACTAAGTAAAAAAAAAACATTACAAACTAATATTTCAAGCATATTGGCCCACGTTAGTTGTTATTTTTGCCCTTGTGTTAATAACAAATCAATGTGGAGTTTGAATAAAGAGGTCATTGAGAAAGGGTATGGTCTAGCACAAAGAGAAAGGGTATGGTCTAGCACAAAATGTTTTTTTTTTTATTACGAAAAAGCAAATCGTCTATTTCTCAAATATCATAACTTTTCTTCAACACGTTTCAACACGTTTTTCTCGTAGTAATCATAAATCTCGATATAAGTACACGTATTATAAACCAAATACATTCTAAAATATCACAAGTTATCTTAAAACATTGACAACATTTGTTTCTATCAAATCATCAGTATATTAACGGAACAGCATTGCTAATAATATTGGGAGACATGACAAAAACCTTGTTTTTCCAATATTTATGATACATCAAACAGCGGATGCTGTAAAGCGTGTCCATTGTATCGGTCTCAGGGGACCAAATAACACATGGTGGTAATTTGTTAAAGAAAAATAGGTCTGTTCCCAATCCTACGACATACAATGGATCACAATAATATTATAACAACTACTTCTTACTACTTTAATTTCTACCTCTTCTACTGATATTGATACAACAACAAAACAACAACATCAACCGCTAATCCTACAACTAATAATACTCCTTCTACTTCCACTACTACTACTACCACAGCTGCTGCTGCTGATGATGGTGGTGTTACTGCTACTTTTATTTCTACGACTTCTTCAATGTCATAAGAATATCGGAGGGACTGCATTGAATACTAATAATTATGATTTGTACAAGAAAAATAAACAAAGGACAATAATTCCATAAATATTTAAAAAGTGTTATGGTTCTAGAAATCTTTTATCATTATATGAAGTTTCACTAAATTCTTTTTGAGTTCTCACTATAAATTCAAATAATGTATTGGGCTCTTCACAAAAAAATCAAGGACAATAACTCCAAAAACACTTCAGAGAGAGTTCTGCTTCTTATACACCGTCCTCTGTAGATTTATCAATTTTAATCTAAGCAATAACTCAAATATTGAAGAAACAATACCCTACACTTTTTCAATGTCCTCTTTCAGGATACACAATTTAAATGGCATCCCTTATAAAGATATCCTTGGCGAATAAAAAAGACTCAAATGGCAATACCTTAAAATACTTAGTAGAGAATTATGGTAATTTTACTCGGCATTTTCTCTTAAAGACATTAATCATTACGTAAAGTTACTTTTACCATTAAATAAATACGTAACAATTCATTTGGAAATTATATTTTAAAACACGTAATCTCATGTATACATTATGCACGCAGTATGGAAATCAAGAAATTCAATTACTCTTAAAAGTTCAATAACAGACTTAAACAGAAATTCCACGACGCATCAATGTTCGTTTTTTAATGTGTAAGTCAGTTCGTTCGATGTTGTTAAATTACCAAACATCATAAACAAGGAACGATAATTATTTACTATATTCTCTATCGTGACCTATTAAAAGTGGCCAGGAATTGTTTTATTGTATTTCCAAATTATCACACTTTGCAGTGTTGTTTAAATAACAACAACAAGTAGTTACCTATTATTTGATGATTCTTTGCAAGTAAATTGATGAAAAAACGTATTCTGATTCAACACAAAAACAACTGCAACAACACATTAGTATATGTTACAAAAAGTGTAACCTTATATTAATGCAAATATTATAAAAATGTGTTTAACTTCAATTATATTATGTTTGGATGCCGAAGAAGAAACACACAACTATATTGCTTTAGGTCTGGAAAGTGCTGGAAATCCAATCTTAAATCAGCTCTAAATAAACACTCTTATAAGTCTCATAGATTCAAACGCTGATTTGGGACCACATGCTTTGATTTGGATCACAGGATTTGATTGGGACCACATGCTTTGGGTCCCATACTTTGATTTGGATCACGGGAATTAATTGGGACCACATGCTTTGGATCACATGCATTTCCAGCTTCGTTTTTTACCGAGACATTTATTTTTTGGTGTGACCTTCTGCAGTTGAAAAGGACCAAAGTACCCAGAGGAACTCTTATCTGTCATCTTGTACTCTGTTCATTGGTCCAAAGCTTACATTATCAGAAAATGTCAAGCAAATCTATTGATATATAATTTGAATCAATCGACAAATAATGTAATCTCCTTGATCGCGGGTAACTTCAGTAATCAATGGCCTCTTCAATAAAAAAGTCTTAATTTTATGACAAAGTTTCATAATAACATGACAACCAAAGTTTTTATATAATCACCCAATGGATGACAAAACCCGCACACTTATTTGATACGACTTAATGGGCGGACCTAACCACGTAATAATTGAAAACGTTTTTCGTTGTGCAACATTTGATTTTCTCATAGTATACTTAAATACATACATATATAAGCATTCATACGAAAAATGCATACATAAATGCAATTACAGGTGAAATAACCGCAAAACATAAACAAGTTTATTATTAAATTATAATTATAAACAGGTTCTTTCAATTCAGCCATGCACACTACAAATATATATTATGTATGTTATTACATCAATACATGTACATTTGCATCAAGACTGAGTATGCATAGCAATTATTACTATAGACTCTTTTAGACAATTATTCTGTATGAGCATGCATCCTTATATATGCATTCTTATATATGTTCATGTTATTTCATATTAATGTAGATGCATTAAAAGCGTTAACTAGAACTTTTATTCAGCACAGTTATAAGAGTGTTTATATTGTTTTAAAATCCCCGTGTTATATATTACGTATCCAGGCGATAAGATTGGAAAGTAAATTAAAAATATGTTGGGCCAAAATTAACACCGTTGTTTTTTCCATCTAATCTTGGGTCGACACAGCAATCCGATCGCGTTCAATCTCGTCCGCTGGTTTGTATCCCAAATGGGGGAACAAAACACCGATCTCATTAGCTTTAGAAATTAATTCAGATATGCTGCATCCTTGTCTGCGATTTATTTTATTAAGTCTGTCAGGACAGACGATGGACACCAAACGTTCGAGAAGACATCAAATTGCGCCGTGTATCAAATGATGGATGACAATCAAGTCTAACGCTTCCTTCATTTACTCCATTCCCGTTCTGATGGTCGGTTGTTTTGTAAGTTGGGTTATGGCAGTGCTGGTTTATTGCGATCTCTCAAGTTTTAAGTCAATATTGGATTGCAATTAACGCACACGCATGATTATCATGAGACATTTCCTTTAAATCTGCATTGGAAAAAAGCAACACACATCAGTCTTAAAATTCCTCAATGTCTCACTCATATTTTTGTTGAATTGAAAGTGGAAAGCACCGGCTATTAGATATAACGGGGGAAAAGCTAGCATACAAATGTATGATTAAACGAGCGTAAACCTCAATGCTCTGCAATCACTAAAATCAAATTAAAATTATTCAAAGGTTATGATTGAAGATTTAATTATGTTTGTATTATGGGTCAGAGTGGGTCCATCGATAAAGTGAGAATGAATAAGCAACGTTTGCAGGCGTATTTACAACTTATCCCATAATTAAGAAAGTTTAAAATTCAAAATTATTGTAGTAATTTCAAAATATATCAAAACTATTCAGCTAATAAAAATTGATTTTTGCAGTACGTTTTAGTTTTTTTAAGACTACAATTTTTAATTTGATGAAAAAGTTTGATTCTAATCTAGTTGTATTGGTTTGAGAGAAATCGTATCATCGCAGTCATAAATCTTAACCGGAGGACAGTGAGATGTATTTGTTAACACATTTGTATCACTAAACATAATAAATATAACAAAACATTGACTCGTTCATACCATCTACTTAAACTCAAACTTGGAATTAAACGATAGTAATTGATGAATTGAAACACTAAATTATCATTTTTTTTAAATAAGTATTTGTCTTGATAAAATTAGAGCTTTATATATCTTAAATGCTGACAATTAGAACAGCAATCCCCAAGCAAATAGATAAGGTATCAACGTGTTATGATGTTTAAATTATACATATCCTTTCCAAGAAGCAACCACATACATGTACACGTTTTGTGTAAATAACCAGGATATGATATTTCAAATATTTTGTCGATAACAAGAACCGACCAACAACAATTTTCATAACAAAACACCTATTTCTCCAAAAGAGTTCATTCTTTGATCTCGTTCCTGGTCCTTATCTGGTGGTTATACCATTTTCTCCAAAAGTTTTCATTCATTGATATCATTCTTAGGCCCAGCCTTTTTGGGGAACAAGTGACCAATATGTCCCTGTAATGCCACTTTCAATACAAGTTTTCATTCCTTAATCTCATTTCAAGACCCAGCTTGGTGCGGAACCAAGTGGCCGATATGTCCCTGTTATACCACTTTCAATACAAGTTTTCATTCCTTGATCTCATTTCTAGGTCCAGCCTGGTGCGGGACCAAGTGGCCGATATGTATCTGTAATACCACTTTCAATACAAGTTTTCATTCTCTGATCTCATATCTAGGCCCAGCCTGGTGGGGTACCAAGTGGCCGATATGTCCCTGTAATACCACTTTCAATACAAGTTTTCATTCCTTAATCTCATTTCTAGGCCCAACCTGGTGGGGACCAAGTGGCCGATATATCACTGTAATACCACTTTCAATACAAGTTTTCATTCCTTGATCTCATTTCTAGGCCCAGCCTGGTGCTGGACCAAGTGGCCGATATGTCCCTATAATACCACTTTCAATACAAGTTTTCATTGTTTGATCTCATTTCTAGGCCCAGCCTGGTAGGGGACAAAGTGGCCGATATGCAATGCAGGCAAGTACCAGTCACCCATCGACATCCTGCCAGATACGCTGCTCTTTGATCCTAACCTTACAGGCGTGGTGTTCTCCAGCGAGAAAAAGGTCTGTCTTTTTTAATTTTTAACGCTTGTTTGTAATAACTAGATTTATTTTGTGATTGTTGTTATTATTGCCGCCCATTGATATCCTGCCAGACAAGCTGGTCTTTTGTATCATAACATTAAATGCATGGTTTTCTTAAGCAACAAAACGTTTTTTTTTGGTTATTATTCAAGTGATACAAATGTATGTTGGACGCTTATTTCTTACACCCATATTTATTTCTTGTGTATCACATATCCGCAATAGGAAACAAATATTTATAGCTGTTTTATGCATAAGTTGTGCGTCTTTATGTTAATGTAATTTCAATATTCGACCCTAGTTTTTTATACCTATATTTAAGTCTTTTTAAATGTATTTTTTTTAATAGTGAACACACCTTATATGGTTGGTATTTTGGATCGAGGAACAGGTCTGCCTTTTTAAAAGTTAGGTTCAAAAGTGGAGCTAGTTTATTGTACCTATACGTGCATTTATTTCTTGTTGAATGTATTATATTTCTAAACTATTGCTCAAGTTGTTATCTCCGCTTTACTTTAAATAAATAGTTTTTGTATAAGTAAAAACTCAATTGTCAGTTTGATAAATTGTACGTTCTTCATTCATACATTATTCATTTTTAAGCATGTGGTTAGCGCGTGACTATGATAATATTTAGGCAATATGCATTTTTTATATGACGCATAATCAAGCAATTTTGAACGAAAAGATTTTTAGGGAAAATACTAGACATTTATTGTTCGTGAATCATTATCATAGCCACTTGTGGCTTGCATACAAGTGTACGGGTCGCATACTTTTGTATTTCAGGTAAATAGTTGGTGGCAATCATTATTTAACTTTTTGGTATTTGAACAGTTTAATATATTTATGAAAGCAGATTCTCATTTAATATTTGGTTATTATGCAACGTTATATACATATGCTTTTATATATGTTTTTGCTTGCTTAAATTCGTCATATTTGTGAATGATAATATAAATTGCTAAACTAGTATTTATATCTTAATTTGTATCCAATTTTATTTTCAACAATTCCGGAATCTTTTCAACATGTTATTCAAGATACCTCTATAAAAACTTGAGTAACTTTGTAAACAACTATTGCTGTTAAGGATGAAGTGATAATTACATTGAGATGCATATTAATATAAAAAGTGAAAAGTTACTTCCAATTTAAAGCATAACATTTTTAATACATGGATTTTTTTATTAAACATAAAAAACATAATATTGAACAATATCAAAAATACATGTAAATCAACCCAGATTTTTTAGAACTATGTTCATAAAGATTGATAACTACACCTGTTAATATTTTGTATGTATTTGTAAGAAGCACATTTTATATCGAACGCTAGTACAAAGTCTAATATTTCTGTGTTTCCTTTCTCTTTTGTCTGTAGATAAAACTTCAAATCGATAAAGATGATACAAAAGGCATTACATTGGAATTAAATTGTTCACAAGGACGCACCAAGTTGTAGAAAGGAATTTCCGTAATTAGTATTAGTGTCAAAACATTTAACCAGAAACACAAATGTAATCAGCTTCAAATTTCACTCCATTAACGGAATGCTATAATCTTGCTTCAAGTTTACTGGAGTGGTTAACATTAAAACATTCGACAGAAATCGTTGATTTATATTGTAGTCATTTCTTCACAGATGTTTTTTTTATAAATATATTTTAAACATCATTTCTAAAAAGCGTTTGAACTTCAGTTGCAAAAACAAAAGGCTTCATAAACCAACTGCCGAAGATGTCAGTTTTAAGAAAATTAAATGAAAGTGAACCTGCAGTTGTGTAAGCAGGATATAAATCTTGTCATATCTAAAAAAATCTTTTTAATGGCAACTGATCAATTACCCAACAGTTATACAAATGTCTAAAGCACACAAACAACACAAATGTATACAACCGATTTGGAACGGTCAATAAAAAGCATATCTTTAGGGATGGGTATCTAAACACGATTGAGGAAGCACAAAAACAGTCTCTACAATCAAAAGATCGCTGATTCGATCCTAGAACATCAACTTTTGCACAACTCACGTTTTTGTTTGTCTCCAGATAAATGGAAATCTAACAAATACCGGAAATGACATCACTTTGTTTGTCGATGACGTCATAGTACCGCTGATCAACGCACCTTCCGGTCCGTTACAGTACGTGTATTATCTGCACCATATAAAGCTTCACTTCGGCCACGACGAAGCCAGTGGGTCGGAACATACTGTCAACGGACAGGCCTTTCCCGCCGAGGTTTTTCGCCGTATTTTTACAGTACTTCATGAAATCTACTCCAACTATTGATGTGCAACGTTAGCCGACTAAAGCAAATAACAAATAACAAATATTAATCTGTTAACAAATAATTCGTTCATAACCTGCTGCCAGTAACCCAAAACTGCTCTGTTTAACATTTGTAACAATTATAAATTTGCAATAACACAATTTCAACAGATACAGATTAAAATTACACTATATATGTATTATATTATGTACACAATTTTGAATAAGGCATGTAGTTTTCGATTTTGAACTAACGTGAAAGCTCTTTTTTTAAAATTATATCTTATAAATAACTATCCTATTGCCGTCTCGCTTAATTCCAGATTCAGCTCTACATGTTCAATGCAGACCTTTATGCGAACTATACCCAAGCTATGTCCTCACCCAATGACCTAGTCGCATTCTCCATATTTTTAAAGGTAAAATATTGTGTTCACTGCTGCTGCTGCTGCTACTGCTGCTTCTGCTACTTCTACTGTTACAACCAGTACTGTAACAACAATAACTCTACTACAACTGCTACTAATAATATTACTACTACTATAACTTCATCTGTTATAATTAACTATAATAATAAAATATGATAATTAGTAACAATTATTATTTTATATTTGTATTATTTACATTGTTTTCCTTAACAGGTTGGTAAAATTGTAAACGAAGCGTATACAATGACATCAAACGCTTTAACCCATATACCGACAAACGATAAGACCATACCATACACACTATTTTATTCCTTTTATATACATTTGTAAGTATTAGTATCTACCTGATTTAAGATTTAATACGATTTAAAACGATTTAATAAAATTTTAACCAGAATTTGTCACAATAGTGTAAATAATATTGCACATGTATGTTAAAAAATGTATATTTAGCATTGTATAGCAATAAGTCAAAGTATCTCGGTATTTTAGAGCGATGGTCGCTGTAAATCATTGCATGAACCATAGCAGTAAAAACAACTCATCTGAAAGCATCAACGATTGTTTATATCTTACACCTATTCCATACCAGTACTACTCAAAGCCGATGGCGAACGCAAGAACTGCCTTCTGGAGGCATTAACAAACGCTTGCGGAAACGCATTAAAGGAATTTAAGGCATCGATTCATCAATATATTTCTTAATGGTACCTAAACAACGCTTTACGCCCATAAAACTTTCCAAGAGAGTTCAAGAGGAATGAAAGTGCTGTGTTATATTCTTGATCTTAATCAGGTCTTATCTTTCTGAAACAATCTTTGGCGTAACTTGTTGAAGCGGTCATTACATAATCGGTTTACAGCACACAATTAATTTCGGGCCTGCGAATGAATCTTCTTGAGGGAAGGAATTGAACATTTAGTATCTGGTTTAAAAACATTAAGGCATTTGTTATTGTCAATGTGATTGATTAATGAAGTTAATGCGATCATTATTTTTGTATTTCTTTAACGACAAACGCATTTTTTTCTGGCAATATCGGTTCGGTTAATTATCTTTACAGTATGTCAAAAGCAAAAAGCTGGACTTAAGTATTCGACAAAAAGAGGTTGGTTAGGTAATATTTTAGGTGAGAAATGATATATATGATAATTGTAATTAAATTAACGACGTTAAGAAACTCGTTATAAGTAATTATTGTAATCAAGTGGAAACGATAGAGCCATTAGTTTTACGACACAGAAGTTACAATGATCGTCTTAGAGTCCGTGGTTTTAATTTGAGCTGCTGCTTAATACAGTTTATTACAGATTGAAGGCTTAAAATTGTTAACTTCTAACCTTAAGAATGGAATTCACCCAAAACAAACAGTATCATTATCACTAAGAGAGGCAGCATCATAAACCACAAAAACTATTGAAAAGTAAGAAATCTCGATGTGCTTTTAATAGCTTTGATTTTGTTTTCACTTAAATAATTTTTAAAGCCTATTACAATTCCGTAAAAATGTAAATACACAACTTGAAAAAGCAAGCGTCACTTATTTATCCAAAGAAAAAGTGACGAAAACAGTTTTAGGCTTTGATGTACATGTAGTTCCACCCTAGTAAACGCAGCAACACCGTCAAGATACTATAATTATGTTTTTCATGTTAAAAATGTATTTGTCTGCTGTCCATGTTCAGACGAAATGTAAAATCTGACGATATCGATGGGCATGATGTGAAAAATATAATACTATGATAAGTGTTCAGAAGTTTATCTTGCTTGACTTAAAAATCAGAAGCGCTCCATGTTCTATGCAGGTCAACAACATCGCGTTTATGGTCTGCCCTTGTCGGTCCTACTCCCACAAACAAAGGAGTACATCACGTACGAGGGGTCCCTCACCCATCCGCAGTGCCAAGAGACGGTCACTTGGGTTATCTTCAACAAGCCCATCTATATAGTTGAGCAGCAGGTAAGAGGGTGTGGCAATTAAGTACAACAAATTATAGATTGTGACGACAATGCCTTAATTAACGAACACGTAAGCGGTTTAGTATAAAAAATCAGAAAAGGGACTTCTATAGTGGTCACACGATTTTTCTCAGATCTGTGATTGTGATCTAGTGTCTTGAAAAATGTGAGCCAGATTCGAACTTGACTTAAATATTATCAAGATAAAACATTCTGGCCAAGTTTTATCAATATTGAGAAATAAATGTGGCCTTTAGAGTTGTCAAAGGTTTTAGATATCATATAGCCAAATATTGTAATACAGTTTATGAAAATAGTAATATAAACTTATTTTGGTCAATAAAAAACTCCCTAGAAGTTATTGATAAAATTAAAATTAGAAAATATAAGGTGTCACAAGTAAGTACTTATGATTTTTCTACACTATATACAACGCTTCCTCACATTTTAATAAAATCCAAACTCATTTCACTGATTGAAAAAACATTTGCAAGAGAGAAGTGTTCTTATCTTGCTTTAAACTCTAAAATATCTTTTTTTACTAATCAGATATTGGATAAATACATCATCTGGACTTGTCTTGACTTTTGTGAAGCACTTACTTTTCTTCTGGATAACTTGTTTGTTGAGTTTAATGGTAAAATATTTCAACAAATTATCGGTGTTCCTATGGGTACTAATTGTGCCCTGCTTATTGCTGATCTATTTTTATATTGTTATGAAAGGGATTTTATGTTAGAATTATCAAAAACTAAACAACTAGATTTGATTCAACGTTTTAACCTAACAAGTAGATACATTGATGACATACTGAACTTAGATAATCCATACTTTGAACAATTTATTCACAATATCTATCCAAAAGAACTAGTCTTAAATAAATCGTGTCAATCAAATATAGATGCTGCATTTTTAGACTTACATCTAACTATAAATAATAATATGATAAAAACAAGTTTATACGACAAACGGGACGACTTTAACTTTGAAATTGTGAATTTTCCTTTCCTAGATGGTAACATCCCTAAAGGTCCTTCCTATGGTATTTACATTTCGCAGTTGGTACGATACGCTAGAGCATGTTCTTGTGTTAAAGATTTTAATGATCGTAATCGTTTATTAACTAAGAAATTGTTAAAACAAGGTTTTTTGTATCATAACCTTTGGCGTAAATTCGCTAAATTTCACTCTAAATATAGTGATTTAATTTCAAAATATAATGTTCCTTTAAAATGGCATTTAACTAATGGAATTTCACAACCATCATTTTATGGAGATGTTTTGAAGCGTGTTCGCAAATGTAAATATCTTAAAGCAAATGCTAGTAATACACTTTTTAATTTAATTAGCTCCTTTTTATCAAAGGGATATGATACTGATGTACTAAAAAACACATGCTTGTTAGTTTTTGATTCACTATATCTTTTTTCTCTTAAAATTTGGGATAATTAATGTAATGACAATTTTATATGTTTGCTTCTATATTGTTTGATAAGCATAGCTGGTTTTATTAGTAAGTCTAGTATACAGTACAGTCACTTTAAAAATATTTAATTTCGTTGATAATTCGATTATTTAGTACAGTCCCTTTAATAATGCTTAATTTTGTTACTGGTGACGTCATCGTGTCTTTCCTCCTAAATACGTCATCGATACGAACAACCGACACTGTTTTAGCTACATGATAGGTACATGTACTCCAGTTTATATCGGTCAACTTTATTCATAATTATTTTTTCTCTGATGGTAGTTTCTTGATCAATTTATTTTAAAGCTTCGTTTTATTTATTTCGAATTAGTCACATAAACAATCTAGTAGGTAATTTGGATCTTTTACACCCAATATTGCTGCTTCTTCCTGTAGGTGCGCGATGATGATCTGAAATATTAACTATATGATGCTATATTCTGAAATCTTTTTTTGTATAAAGAAGGGATGTAGTTGATGCGTGTTAGTAATTTCATTTCATCGTGCCTCAAAAAGTTGTAACTCTGTTGCTCTGGTCTCCTTTCAACCATTGAGTAATAAAATAGTAATTAAATTGAATGCGTTTTAATTCCCTTTTATTACTGTTTAATTTGAGTTGCAATGCTATGAGGTTAAATTTTATTTACACTTATATGTATCATGAATATTGCTGGGCCAAGTGTGAGGTTGAGCGCTCATTAACTGGTTTAAACCCCCAATGCTTAGCATTGACCGTTCCAAGGCGGTGACCCCAGCTTTATTCTACTATGTGTATATGTTGTTTCGTTTTGTGCCGTACTGTACCGTTTTGGCAATTGGTTCCTTGCCATAAATAAAGGACCACAGAGGTGTGTATGATAAAACTGCAATACTGCTGCAGCTTCTGGAGTTTCACTTCTTCATATGTTATATTACACCTTTGGATTGCATTAATGCACTTTTTGACCACAATATCTAAATGCTGTGGGTTTGAACCCTTATTAGGCCGTTCAAGCAGTTGGTGGCCTTTGAGGCGGTGGTTACTTCAGTTAATGACTTATGAATGATCATTTTGTGAACTGCTTAATTAAAAAAAATATAAAAACTGTTTGCATGAGCAAAACACGATAAATAAAAGATACATTGTATTAACATGGGATTTTTCTTTTCTGGCAGATAAAGATTGGGGTGATTCTAGAAAGGAGCCATCCAGTATTGCTGAAAGCGTCTCCTCTTCAAGCTTTCCTGGTTCCAAAATGAGCACCAAAGGCCAAAGCATCAGAGGTGGGTCTGATTATTGTAATAAATGAGGTCATAGACCAANATGGTGTTAAATGACCAGACATTGCCACCTGTGATCAGTACAAGTATAGGTCCCTGCTGTGGCGTATGACACCATGTTGTTAATTAGTATTGGTCGGCACAGTATCTGATCATAACGAGATAATTGGTTTGTGCTGAACACAGGGGCAATTAATCCACATATCTATCAATAAACAAGATTATTGATATATCTTTGATTGAACACCGCGATAAAAATGCTCAAACGAAGAGTGGCAATTTGAATCAGATTCAAGAGGATATCTTATATGCTACAGGTTTGTGGAATCCATTGAGTAAAAACACTTGTTAAACAATGATATAAGCTTTATTACAATAGAAATAATGCAAGATTAGCACATTTGAGTAGCAGAGATCATTAAACAGTATGAAGTATCATAAAATGCGAAATAAATTATGAAAGACAACATGTGATAGCTAGAAATCAGTAATTAACATCAATACATTTCAGGAAACAAAATCTGAAAAAAATCAGATACAGGAATTGCACCAACATGAACAGACATCATATGATTAAAATAAATAATATGATTTGACTTAAATCTCACAAACCCTGACAATAAAATAATAATAAAAAAATGAATACTTTTATATCTAATTTATATTATTTAAATACTCTGTATTCCTTTTTACCGGTTGTCACTTTCATGACTTATTAAAAAATTAATAAATATGACAAATAAATAAGTAAAATGTAAATGTCCCCGGCATTTCAACCATAATCTTAACTCTATTACTTTGCATCTTTCTGGAAGTTGAGGTAAAACAGTCCCAGGGACATACTTGGGATACAGCTGCAACAAAATAAAAAGGCAGGTTTTAAGCATTATAGCTACTTTAAAAAAGTATTCTTGTAATTTTTACAAAAAACAATTGAGTACGAATACAAAAAATATCTAGAAAATTGACAATTCAATTCCGATTTTCGATGGTATTGGTTATGTTCCCAAAGTGGTGAAAAAAGCCCT
Source organism: Dreissena rostriformis (assembly GCA_007657795.1). Lineage (NCBI taxonomy): Eukaryota > Metazoa > Mollusca > Bivalvia > Myida > Dreissenidae > Dreissena > Dreissena rostriformis. The sequence continues at coordinate 14,414 of VMBQ01006705.1, read as the reverse complement.
CAAATCATATTATGCCAATAATCAATACCCTTAAAAATATAAACTATCGAAAAATAACTCATAATAAGGCGCTTTTTTCAATATTTGGAATTTATATAATTTATTTACATTTAAGCAAAGATCTATCAATATTTTTAGATCTTTGATTTAAGTTCAAAGTTTATGTACTAACATGAAATTTGTCTTGACACCCAGTCATTGAAATTGAACGGAATATTTAATGTATTTTTTTCACATTTTAGCTAACTTCAATGAAATATACAAAAAGCGATAGCTTTAATATGCATCAATATAATAATAAAAAAATAAATATTTGTGCAACTAACGCATATTTAGTGCAAGAGACGTTGATTTTTTCAGCTACACTGTACAATTTTCTCTCCGGCTTATTTTGTTTATCACCGCTTTACGTCACATCCGGCTAAGGGACGCAACTCTAACACTAGTAAATGCGAATAACTGAAAACGTCTATAGGCATCGTTCCAGAAACCTTAAAATAAATGAGCTTTTCTACCAAAGAACCCGTATTTGTGACATCAAATACAGTCTAACCTGTCAGTAAAGACCACTCAAGGGATTTGGTCGTTGTGGTCTTTGTTCACAGGTGGTCTTTATTCGCATGGTCGATTGAAAGGAATTGAAAGGATTGGGAGGAAATCGTTGTGGTCTTTATGGACAGGTGGTCTCTATTAAAAGGTGATCTCTGGGACAGGTTTGACTGTATTGATGTTTGGAAAATCCAATCGCAGCGTAATGATGGTTTTTGCGAATATTGCGCATGTATCTTTTTGCACCAGCATGTTAAAACGAAAAAGCAAGTTCGCATGTAAACGTCGTTCAAATGCAAAAGACATATATACTTATATAAATTAAACATGCGCACAAAATATACATGTAATTAAGAAAGGTTTTGGAATGACTTTAAGGCATAAGCATGGAACACATGGACACATATTTCTGAGTATCGCGCTGATATTTAGTTTTAGCGGTTCTTTGGGCCTTGACCAACAATAAGCATTTATTTATTTTTAAATATTTTAATCAGTTAAAAGATATTTCCAAATGTTTTGTTTATTTGTATATAGTATGTGTTTTGAGAATGATGAGTATGTTAAGATATATGTATTGACAAGTGCTGGAGGCCATGTAGCAATAAACATATTGAATTGAGAATCTCAAACTCATACAGATTATTCTTAAATGTATTAAGACATTAACGGTAATACGAACACTGCACCGTTGGACATCCATCCCGCATAGTATTTAAAATAAATAGCTGGCTAAAAACGGCTGCAAACAACGTATTTCAAAACACATATTTGTTGTGGGTTTTTTTCAGACTAAAGTTTGCTCAATGGTGAAAGAGGTATTATATGAAGGTTAGAGATTAGCGCATTTAATTATTTAACAGTACAATAAAAAAAAATACAAAAGCAACAGAATTTTTTTAAACTGCGAGTTTAAACGTATTCATACAACCGTCTTAAAGTGCACAATTTTCAAATTACTCATTAAAATGCAGCGAATTGTTAGCCGGTATGATTTAGAGGCAATTATTTTCATTTGCATGTTTCAAATTCACTTAAAAAAACAATAGTTTTTGTTAACAGTTTTTTTTTCTGTGTAGCCTATTCAACACATTCTTATTCTTCTTTTCCTTCGTCATTTTTATTATTATTATTATTATTATTATTATTATTATTATTATTATTATTATTATTATTATTATTATTTCAGTCAACACAGTCCAACCACGGCCAGGAAGATGAAGAAAACAAAGGGCAGATTAGAGCATTGAACAATTTCCATAAAAAATTGAAAGTTTAAGCAAAATCAGCTTCATTCGTCTGTTAGTGTGCTTATTGTCGACGTCAGTGACGCAATAATCGATGAAATAATCGGTGACTGAACAACATGTCCTGTATATATGCAGATGGAAACCCATGGATGTAAAAAGAAACGAATAATATGAGTGTAACACTAGTTTGTGTCAGATAGTACGCCAAATAAGGAATCCTCGAAATGTGATTATAGATGTCTTTACTCTTTATGATTTAAATGCCACAAAAATGCTTTAGGACGTAGTCATTTGCTTTGTAAATACGTGAATATTTCAAGAAATAGAAATACAAAGATTTTGCTTTGTAAATCTACTAGTTGTTTCAATAATATAAATGCTCTTTATTCGTTCTGATTTTATTCATGCATGTAATAAAAGTGGCATCATCATAGATGTTTGATATGTGCGTGTGTATTTTTTGTCTGTTATGTTATGCAATGTCAACATATCGCTTAATTGCAAAACATATGTAGATATTACAATAAATCATGCTAAACAATACATGTTCTTACTATCAATCAATTAATGTCAGAATAACGAGGTAGATTAGGAATGAATGGCGCTCCATACATCGGATGCTTGGTTAACAGAACTAAAACAATCAAAATGTTGAGAGCGTAGAAAGTATGTTGGCAATATAATTGGTAGAGATTATTTTATCTTAAGCATCATTTAATTGAATCAATTAAGTAACCTGTATGCAAGTAATGCATTAATGCGCAAAACATTTCATTACTGTTCTACAAACATTGTAAAATAGTTAGAGGCATTATGAATGTTATTATATTGTAATTGTACACCGATTTTCTCTTAAGTATTCCCTTTGGTTTACATGTACAAATGTCGTTAGCATTATATATTGACCTTGTTAACGAACACTTTGTTGACTTGTGATCAAAAACGTTGAAATGTGTTACTCAATAGCGTATGATTGATAAAATAAGTAAATTGTTTGTGAACGAGTCACAAAGTCACGAAGCTGTATTTACACGGCCATTGTTCAAACATTTTAGTCGCGTGCTTTTTATTAACATCGGAGGCTGCTACATTTAGATTGATTTAAAATATAAATATTAAAGACTTTGAAGTACGTCCTCTTTTCAGACTAATTCCCATTTTAAATTAACGACCTATAACCTTGTGTTTGTTCATGTCTTGAAATTATTCAACAACTAAAAGCAAACTGGATGGAAAAGCCGCGAAGAACGCGAAAAAGACGCAGCACCAGATAGCATTTACCGAACGCCATATTCAACAGAATAGTTGAATTTGATATGACATAAAATATGTCTAATATAGTAATACAATAAAATATAGTGACACAACCTTTTGCTGCGATAGGAAAACTTAAAAAAAATATTGAGTTCGTTAGTAATATAAGTTGTAAGTTCGATATACAAGTACAATATGTCTAAATGAACTTGTACTGAGGTCATATAAAGTAATGAATACAACATTCTAAGTGCCACTCTTTTCAAGTTGGATTACCAACTAGTAAAATTTCAGACAAGTAAATATCAAATGCTAATATTGTTTAAATTTCTTTTGACAATGGACGAACACAAAAAGATCGAAAATGATGTTTTTTTCCGAACGAAGAAAAACGAATATTATTCAAAACAGCCGAAATAAGCATGAATAAACCACAGAGCAAGATCAAATTGGACTCTCTTTTCCTACAGTATAATCTCTCCCAGATAATTAACGAACCTACCCATTTCACTTAAACCTCTGAGTCTATTCTTGACCTCTTTATGATTACATCTTCATTAACAGTGTTAAACAGTGGCGTTGGTGAACCTTTTCTTCACCAACAAGTTCGATATCATTGTCCTGTCTACTGCGTTATCAACCTCAACAGAAATGCTGGGTCTAATTTTAAACGTAAAATATGGAGATACAAAGATGGGGACTACAACAAATTACGTCAACTTGTGCAGAACTTCGATTGGAATAATTGCTGCGACAATGATATAGACACATATACGTCAAATTTCACACGTCAACTTATCTCATTCTGTGACATCACAATCCCATCTAAAATTGTTACAATAAGGACAGCTGATCCTCCATGGTTACATAATAACATACGAAAGGAAATCCGACGCCGTAAACGTGCATACAATAAAGCTAAGGCTTCAAATTTAGACAGTCATTGGCACATTTATCGCCAACAACGTAACCTTGTTAATACTCTCGTCAGATCAGCGAAAAAACTCCACTTCGATAACCTTGCTAAAATGATACACGAACAACAGCATTCATCATCCGATTTCTGGAAAATCATCAAAAACTTTACAAATAAAAACACCACACATAACGAGTTGCCTCCCTTAATTCATAATGGTACCATATATGAGTCACCTCTTGATAAAGCAAACATCCTAAATTCATTCTTTCAATCTCAATCTAATCTAACGATACCAAATACACATACGCACCTCCCAAACATTCAACACTCAGACTGCCCCGTCTTAGAAGATTTCATCATTTCCCGCCAAGATGTCCTAGATTTTATAAAAGTTATGAAAACTGGAAAGGCCTCAGGACCGGACCATTTAAAAAGCATAGTCTTAAAAGAAATTGCAGATGAAATTGCAGGTCCACTTTAAAATCTTTTCAATTTTTCATTAAGTTCTGGTAGGGTTCCACGAAGCTGGAAAGAAGCAAATGTATGTGTAATATAAAAAAGTCAGACCCTCAGGATGTAGGCAACTTAAGACCAATCTCCCTCCTAAGCGTTGTAAGTAAATGCCTTGAAAGAATTCTCCACAAGTACATCTTGAACCATTTAAGGGCTTCTGACTTTATAACCCCATTTCAATATTACACCTAAAGATTCCACTGTCAACCATTAAGTCTCGGTTTATCACTCTTTTTGTAAAGCTTTCGACGAAGGTAAAGAGGTAAGAGCAGTTTTTGCGACATTTCTAAGGCTTTTGATATGGCATGCAGGGCTTATTCATAGGCTTCAACTCAGTGGCATCTCGGGCTATCTTTTATCTTGGTTACAGGACTATCTCAATGACAGAAGACATTGTGATGTTATTTCCGGTTGTAAATCAGACTCACTGCCTATCAACGCTGGTGTTCCACAAGGGTCCATATTAGGGCCTCTCCTTTTTCTTGTGTACATCAACGACATTGTGCGAGATATTCACTGCCCAGTGCGCCTGTTTGCAGACGATACTGCGCTTTATATAATTGTCGACAATCCGGTTGATGCAGCCACTCAACTCAACGCTGATCGTGTAAAAATCCATTCATGTTCCGATAAGTGGTTGGTAACCTTCAATCCATCTAAAACCGATTCATTAGTAATATCAAGAAAAATCAAACGCCCGATCCATCCCCCTCTTTTCCTTAACGACTGCACAATAAATGAGGTTTCGTCTCATAAACATCTAGGTCTGAACTTTTCTAACTCACACTCCTGGCATGACCACATTGAAATCATTAATAACAAAGCATGGCAGAGAATAAATCTTATGAGATCTTTTAAGTTTACAATCGATAGAAAGTCCCTTTTAACTGTATATACGATATTTATTAGACCAATTCTTGAATACGATGTAGTCTTGGATAATATAACCGCACAGGATGAAATAGAACTTGAAAAGATTCAACAGGAAGCAGCAAGCTTTTTACCCGATCGTTCTTACCATCAACGATAAACCTATGGAACGCCCTACCTGAATCTGTTAGATCTTCTCCTTCTCTCTCTCTACCTTCAAAGCAAATCTTAACAAAGACAAACAAAAAATCCCTATGCATTACTACGATTGCGAGCGGACGCTGAATGTTCTTCACGCAAGATTGCGAATGCATTGCAGCAACGTAAATGAACATTTGTACGCGAAAATATATCAGAAAGTCCATATCGTGAATGTGGAGAGATTGAAGACACATATCACTTTTTCTACATTTGCCCAATTTATTATGAAAAAAGAGCAATCCTTTGCGACAATCTGTCTAGTTTTTAACCCATAACTTGAAAAACTACTTCTCTTCGGTGTCAAAGATGGATCATACGAAGAAAATTCACTTATACACCCTTTCAGTTATTGACATTTTGTAATTACCTCCCCTAAATGACGTCATTCGGGGATACCCGATTATCGATTGTAAGCGAACAAATAGATTTCTTGTTTGACAATGTGTGTTTTCTACGTCTCTGCCTCTGGTGTTTTCATAATATATGAACGTTATTGTTTATATGTTGGACAGTTAATACATAATTGCATTATGTGTTTTGTCAATAAATTGATAATGTATTCTTAAATAAACATTATAACACCCACATAATAATTCAACGACATACTATTCAGTACTATTAGTGAATATTTACAAATTTTATTGCATCTTTATACAAAATTCGTGTTACCCATTAACACAAAGATCTATCAATTAACATCAGCGTAAAGGTGGTCTGAAGAATAAACATCGATAAGTGCTCAAAACAAAAAAAATAAATTAGCCGAAAAATACAATATATAGTCAGTGCCCCAGATAATTATTTTGGTAAAAGGGTTTTCACCCCTTAATTTTGAAAAATAGGGTGATTTCAGTTTTCAAATAGGGTGAAATAAGTGATTTACATTTATACCTCAAAATCATTGCTGCTTTACTTATGTTGCACAGAATGGGTGCAGTATGCACATTTCAACTTTTTTCTGTTCCATCAACGTCAACAATTTCTAACCAGGGATATGTCTTTCCCACTGTTTACAAGGTTTTTTTAAATCACGGACTTACGTCATGTTTTTGGATGTCAACTCGCTACTTTCAATTGCTGCATACACAGTTTCTAACAAATCGATAATACGAATGATTCGACACATATCCGCGCTTGCCTACTCGGTTGGAAAAAGTTTGCGATCGACATATATTTAGCGGACGTTTTTCGACCTCGCTTAGACATTTTTATTACGCACCGTTATAGAAACTGAAAGTACAGACGCTTAACAAATACATGCACGTCGTAAATATTTTGATCAGACGCTTAATTTGCTATGAAATTTAGTCCGCATTAGCCATAGCGTTGGAATAACTTCGACTGTTCTGCTCCTCCGTCATCCAGGCGCTTGCTTACTTTCAAATGAATAAAATCATCGCCGCCGTACGATAATTATTCCAATGAGAAATTACCGAAATTGATCATAGAATTTTCGAANGACAATTAACGTTTAAATGATTACTGATGATTGTTTCGTTTTTGGTTGGAGGACAGCAAATATTATGTTGTAAGTTTGCATTGCCATTAGTTTGAAAATATGCGCATTTTTGTTTTTCTTAATTATTACAAACAATCAAGGTCAACCCCCGATCTAAGACAGAAGTGTCGAAACAAATATCCGGAAAAGGTACGCTCATTTCCTCTGAAAACAGTTTTTACCCCATCCGCAATGGGTTGTTAAAGCCCCTTAAATCCCACTTTGTTTGGGCCTTGCCGGAGTTAAAACATACTAACAACCAAACAATTGCTTGCACCTAAAAAAATAAGCCCCTAAATTATTCGAACACCCCAAAATTAGTTTCAAGCTAATTTATTACCAGTAAGGCCTGTAAATAGTTTACATAAAAACATTACCCATTAGCTTTCTTATAAGAAATAAATTCTTATGTATAAATTTTAAGGCTATCGCATATAATTGTGCCACCCAGAATCAAGACAAACTAAAGAGTTCTATAGGAAGCAATGCCACACAAAAAAATCAGAACTTATAAACCCAAAAGCTAAAAGGCAGATTAAGAAAGAGCCGCTATAGATATAACGCTCTCTTAAAAACCTTAAAGGCTGAACAATATTCCTAACCGTCCCGTGACCGACCGAAACGTAAAGATATAAGCAGTGTAAGCCTGCCAAAAAAAACACAGAAATCCTAACAATAGACCAAACCAAGAAAATATATCAACACCTATGAATACAAATAGCATTTCTTCGACAACATTTAGAGAAGGGGGAAATCCTATGTTTAGACAACACCTTACTATTCAAAACAATGCAAATCTTTGACATACTAGAAGAACCCCCTTATTTAATGAGAAACTTTGACTATGGGTTCATTGATATATTCTCCCTGCTATGCTGAATAATAAAGGTGAACATAAGTCGTGCGCAAAAAAGCAGACATGCTGCTCCCGCCCACCAAATATTAGATAACCTAATCACACCCACCAAACATATCCTCATGTTCCCAATAGAAGAGTTAACAATTAGAGATTTAATATCCCTTTGACAAAAAAAAAAAAAACTAGTTAAGTCCCCACCATATAGAGCCAAAACTTTTTTTTTTTAATCCTAACATTACAACTTCCCAAAACCCCCCCAAAAAACGCATCGCGCCAAAAGCCCCTAACTTTAGTATTACACCCGCAAGAATTATAGACCCGGCTAAAGTGGCATGAGCTTGAGGTAATAAAGAGTGGAAAAAAATAACGGGAGTTAAATTTAAAAAAAAACAATAACTATATTTACCCAAAAAAGGCGGCATACCTTCTATATTATTTCAAACTATCTTGAGACCTCAGCTTTATTCTAAAAAACTCTGCTGTCTTAAACCAAAAATATCTTGAAATTAAAATTATCCGCAAAGGAATAGACCCACAGACTGTATAAAGTATTATAGCTACCCCTGCTTGTAGTCGCTCTGGATTATTCCCCCATGTTAAAATTAACCACAAAGTTGGAGAAGACTAATCTCAAAAAATCTAAATTACAATACAGCTATCAGTCAAACACGTCACGTGCAGATTACACATCTATTATTTTATTGATAACTGAAAACTTGCAGTGAGTTTGGAATTCTCGTCTAGGTTGAACGTCTTCATTACAATTGAATTTGGTGTAGTATTGCTTCATTGTTGTGTATTGTTGCAGATAACACGAAACTCGCGCACGTAATATTTATAAAGGTCAATACTTTTGTTAAAGAAACTATTGCATGCATAATTGAGAATTTCCTTGCGTGTAATAGAGACAAAACCTTATGATACAAATAATAAGATACAAGTGAACACGTCATCAAGACAATTTTCAAATAATATTTACTGACTAGATTAACACGTAACTTTCATTCCAGGTGTGTTACATAATGTTGGCAATTGTCTCTAAAACGTCATTGACTAGATGACTTTGTTCATATTAAAAATGAACAATTTAAAAAAAAACATTATTAACCGTAAAAAAAGAAATAGTCAAAATTAAATATTTCCAGCATAAATATTGGTAGCTTGGATATTAAATGTGTATGTCATGTTCAAAACCTTGGTGTACACATGAACAATTCTCTTCATGTTGACCAGTTCATCAAAAGAAAATGTCAAATCGCAAGTGAGAATTACTTAATATCATTCTGGGCACTTATAACAACAATCTCCACATGTATTTATTCTAACCTAGACGTATACGACGGGCTTTTCACTTAAATCCCAAAGTATCAGATTGCAGCGATTTTAAAATCGAGCAGCCAGAATTGGCGACGATGTTTCGCACAATCAATCCAGCAAAGACATTCTCAGACCACTGCACTGGCCCCCAATAAATGCACGTGTTAGGTTAACAATAATAGTGCTCGGTTTTTAAACTAAATGTACAGCCAGTTCAATTTACATCACACAGTTGTCCACAACTGGACAAGGTCGATATAGAGAGAGATCAAATAAACATGCTAAGAAATTAAACAAAGATGGCTGATAGATGTATAGCAGTTATTGGACCCAAGTACTCTTCCAAATACTAAAATTTATACAGAGTAAATTTCAGCTTCGATCTTAACTTAAAACGCATGTGTGTTTGCGTTTTCTTTGATAATGAGCTTTTTTAGATATAGACATGTGTGCAGCGAAATTCAATATTCAAAAATAGTTTTTGCACTATGTAAGTTTTTTTTGCATTTGTGACAAACACAAACAACTGGCATGTAATTAGCTTCGATGTCCTTTGTTATCTAGTGCTCATGGTCAATTATTTAAACATGGTTTACTAAATTAGCAAGTGAAACAATTTTCTTCGTGAAATGCTTTCGGTTCGAGTGAAAACATCAGACTGTACACACATGAATAATGAAACTCACATGCATCACCAGCATATAACCTTTTGTTTCGAATCCATAGTCTTTTTATTAAGGTAAGTGACTAATTGTCAGTACTTAAACGAATAATACCAACGTATATACACTTCTTAACAAAAATATAAATAACTAAGTGACCGCATTGAAACGGTCAATGTAAAGTATGCCCTCTGTAAAATGGAATATAAACGCAACGAACCTAACATTAAGCGCATAATTAATCAAATTGACGAAATTGTTAATAAAAACGAACAACATAGCAGTGCACATCAAATTATATAGCACATGTATTAATATAATAAAATAACCTAACGATAACATGTCGGAGGTAATAACCCCTGCGAATTACGAAAGGAGACAACGTCAGAANGAATTATATAGCACATGTATTAATATAATAAAAATAACCTAACGATAACATGTCGGAGGTAATAACCCCTGCGAATAACGAAAGGAGACAACGTCAGAAATGTGACGACCAGCACAACAACACAATCTAATTCATTTGTACCATCAACCATTACAAAATGGAACCTACTTCCTCTTTAACCTAGTAATGCTGATTCTCTTACGTCTTTTAAGCATATTCTAAATATAAATTTACGAAACGGAATTTATAATATTATTATGGTGAATGGCGCCACAAATGCCTCAATCAAGACTCAGAACTAAGTGTAGTTCACTTTATAAACATCTATTTACGCGCAATGTTTTGCTTTCACCCTTGGACAATTGTGGTGCAATAGAAATCAGTTTCTCACTATTTCTTAGAATGTCAACGATTTACAAACCAAAGAGAAGTTCTGTTCAGCACAATTACTCCTTATACCTCTGCAACCATGCAAACTGTATTATTTGGTTTAAAAACAAAAAACACGTGTATCTTCGATGCAGTTCATGTGTACATTACATGGAGTAAACATTTTTATACCTAGCTGTCTGTCACGGAAAACAACTTCCTTGTCTTATGTTTTTCTGTCAATAGTCTCGCTTTGTCTTCCCTTCTTTCTAATGTGTCTTTACCTCAACCTTGACGATCCTACTATTTTTTTCTAAATAAAGTACATTAACGTCAATTGTTAAGCTATTTTTATATATTGTACTGTTAAAATACATGCCTTCTACCTAAAGTAATGTTACACACTTGCGTGCAATTACTGCGTATGGAGAAGAACCATGTATGATCTTCATCTTTCGTCGTTCCAATTGGTTTTTGGAACAACGTGACTCAGTTGTGACTGCATATGCTATGCAAATGAATACCATGTTTGTTCGTTAAATAAAATATGTTTAAACTAACAAAGAAGGCAAAGAAATAGATTTTCCAACCTTCTGAAACTGATTATAAATCCGATTATGCATCATATTTGTTGAGGCATTTTTTGATGAATCTTTGCGTCTCGTATTCAACCTCTTTTTCCAAAGAGTTCGTGTCTCAGTGAGTTTTCCTTTGCATCTTACACCAGTAAATTTGAATAGCTTATCGAGCACATAACCAAAGCTAAGAAGAATCCTATAAAATCGTTCGCAACTATTTTATTATCGAAATCGTCATAGCTATTAGCTGAGACACGTAGCTCTTCTATTTATAGTACGGTACGAATATTCATCTAAATCTATCGTAATGTAGCAATTTTGCTAATTGAGATATCCAATAAAGCAATAGTACATATCCNATATTATTAACATTTGATTAATTTATCACATTCGCTATACTGCGTTTAGTCGATTAGCCTATGTATGAGGGCTCTTACAACTTATTTTGTATTATTTAACCGATTTCGATATATCAATTAATATCAATTATCAATTATTCCTCAATTATTATCAATAAGCTAACCGATAAATGTAATAGTTTGCATATTCTTGAGCATTAGTTTACTTCTTTGCATATAATGCCATTCATTCGTTTTAAACCCAGACAATTCCACAGATACAACAAAAAAATACAATCACATAATGTATATACATACGAGAATTCTTGCTCGTGCATAAGTTGGTATCTTTCAGTTTCAGCAAAGCTTAAATGGAATAGAAAAATATTAAAGGAGCTAATGCCAACGCCAATATATAAAAACATTGAAAAAATGTATGTTATCACTTACTTTACTTGTTATTGTTACTATATAATGTTTACTTAAGTACACCGACATTTTTTTACAGTCAAAGCAAGCTTTGTAAGTTGTTTGTGTACCGTTCAACACATTAAAAGTATCAAACCAGTTTATTTCAATATAGTCCTGCAGAATATAATGTAAAGTCATGTTGACACAAACATACTTTTTCAGTGTTGTTTATATGCAACTAAAACTATAACACGTGTGAATAAAAAAATGAAAATAAAACAACCGAAACGTTTAGATAAACTCAACACATTTAAAAAATATAATATTTAGATTATATGTTTTTCGTCATGGAATCGGCATTAAATAAATAAACCGACTGCAAAATGTGCCAACAGTTCGTGGGCTTTCTTATTCTTTTTAAGTTCCTTGATAGCTGTGAAACTGCTGACAGTTGGTTGGGTCCCCATAATGGACACTCTCTATAAAGTTTGTACAGATTTGAGTAATATTTAATCTCTGACGACATATATGCACAATACGTAACACACAATATTATTGATGAATAATTGCAATTCGATTGTTCGACAGGAAAACTTCCATAGTGGCCGGTAACTAAGTTAATGTAAGAAAAAACAACAATTCAGTGTATTTAAGACTTAAGCAGGTACAGCTTATCGTCGCATACATTCAAGCAATACGATAATCATACATAAACATGCGTCAAAAGTACAAACAGGCAATTAAATATTATACGCTATTGACATAACTATGACTGCTTGAGAATGTCAGGATTGTATGGAAAGGTTCTATCTATATTAAAGAAGTTCAATAAATGTACAAAAGTTACAATACATACAGTGTTCACCCAATATCCGTAGATTACAATGGTTAATACAATAAGATTTTGGATAAATATTTAGGAACACAAAGTATGCTATCTTAAATATGATCCGCTTTTGGATTAAATGCTTTAAAGCAGAAGTGTTTAAGGCGTATCAATACGGACTGCATGTTTTTCCCCCATAATTGCAAAAAGTTAACTAATCATACTTGGTCTTCATTTGTTAACGTTATTAATTTAACCCAGAACAAAGCTTTAGGCATATCTTAGCACGCACCAAATTAAACAATCTACCGATAACTGCACTAATCTTGACAAAGCTTTGAGAATGGTGTGAAGAGAATTTCTTTCTCCCCGAGTGCACGCTCACGTATCTTATCGCCATCCGATCTCCGCAATTCTCACCCGTTCAACACATGCAAAACGAAAGTGTAAACATGGTGTTCAATTGAATATTGAATATTTACGCACATGCATTAAACCCCCTTTTCACAGAGCGCGGCCTAGAAGTATAAATTAAAGGATCGATGCCTACTGAAGCAAAAACTATTCGCACGAACACCATTCGCTTATTAATTATTCTCTACTTAATGGCTCTTAGTAGGATCAGGCCGTAAATACCGTAGTACAAATATTTGGATTACTGAATGTTGCCAATGATTTAATTTTAGCATGACCGTCTTTTTGCAGAGATTTAAAGCGCTGAGTTTACGGACTAAATGCGGACGATAATCGAGAAAAAAATATAAGACAAACGAGGCATACGTTATGAGCAATCGCGTGTTATAAATACCTTTTTTTAAACGATTTTCCTTTTTTATAATTAGAAATAGTATATTTAGAAGTTTTCAATAAGCCCCTTTTAACTAAAGAAAGCCACATATGCAAATCTAACGACGGCTTTTATCCATATATGAATGATTTCCAACGTATTATTGCTAATGTTGATTACATGTGTAAATGTGGTTAGTGCTGTTTTTACGAAATGTATACTTTGAAATCTCAATGACTGTACACGCTCGATACACATGGCGTTAATACGGTTCCGCTACCATAAACATATGGGTACATATACACGTTATTCTACTTTCAGAGTCATATCGGCTATTGCATACATAATATATAAAAGCCATATTATATGTCTATTATGCGATTGCATAACAGTTTGGCGGTAAGATGATCATAACATTAGAAACGAATGATTTCAGCACAACTTTATATAGAGCTCACATTTACGAGCTTCCGCTGTCAGGTCATTGACAATAACACTGAATACAAGACTCATGATGCAAATTGTCTTACATTTACATAATTACAGCGGATGATATGTATAAGCACCCATTTGCGTGCCATTCATGTACGTGCTTACATTAGGGTGTCATAATACTAAAATTCATCTTTATGTGTATTGTATGTTTGTCACTGCGATGTCGACATTTGCAACTGTTAGTTTTAGCATAATGCTTTTTCATATGTAACTGCGTCATTAGGTTCATGCTTCAATTATGATGTTCGAGTATTTATTTCAAGCATAAGAATATCCATAATGAATGTTTTCATAATAATAATACTAAGTCTCGATAATACAGTATAC